>NEWO01000126.1:854167-891670 GCA_003013225.1 Phalaenopsis aphrodite | reverse complement strand
TAAATGAAAATAAGACACTCAATAGGACGCAATGGATAAAAATGATTCATGTAACGACCCGACTTAGTGGGGTAAATGCTTGTTGTTGTTGTTGTTGTAGTATTAGGTAAGGTGCAGATGCAACTAGTTGAATATAAACTCTCTCATTTGGGGAATTTGTGTGCATACTACACAATTTTTATGTACATATCTAACATCTAAATTTTTTATATATGTACATGAAATTTTCTTGATCACAACAAAAGAGTAATGCCCGAAAAGTTTTTCACTTCAAAAAAGTTAGTATTGGTGATATCTCTGATGGTTAAAGATTTGAGTGTTATAAAAGTTAAATATTAAAATCAGAACAATTTTGTGGTCTGTATGTAAATAGCCTTTTTCTTTTTCTGTTTTGTGTTTTCTTTCATCTTCAGGCCCTCTAAATATGCGAAATGAACTTCATATTTTAAGTAATAGTTATTCTAATTACTAAAGAGCTGTTTGGTTCGGTGTTGGACAACAATTCTTCTAAAATTTAAGGATTCTATTCAATGAATATAAATCAGAATTGAACTTTTTATTCAAAGACGACGTTGAGTATTTTTCTAGACCAAAACTGCCTGCTGCCCTTCCAAGTCATAATCAATTGGGAACTCTATTGTAACTAAATTACTTTCTCCCTGCTTTGTTTCAATTGTCCTTTTTGATCCGGTTATTATTCTGCATAACCATAACTTAAAGGCGCATGCCCAAGCATACCTCCCAATTCCCATGTATTTACATATCTAATACCTAAACTTTATTACTTTTTACAATTATACCACCCAAATCTTTCATATCACATTAAAAATTCCAAGATTTTAACTTTTAAAAACTGTTATGCACCTTTCCGTGCGAATGTAAAAATTGAAGTTTGGGTGTTAGGTATGTAAATACATGGGAATTGGGTGCTGTGTATGTAAATCTTCCTAACTTAAATGGCATCTGTAGTGTGACTAAAATTAATTTCTCTTGGCTTGTTTCAATTGTTCTTTTTGATATGGTTGTTAGTCTGTCTAACTTCATAAACTCCCCATTTTATGAATGTTTTTGCAGTACTGCCAGAAAAAGAAAATTACAGGGAAAATATATATCCAACTGAGGTTCTGAAGAAACAGTCCGTTACTGCTGGACCTGCCGCGCCCAAAATTAAACCTCAAATTCAGGTCTAAATGCTTTTTTTCTTAACCTCCGCATTGGATGTCTGATCCTCCGCTATTTTGTGATCAGTTCAATTTGCGATGGAATGGTTTTAGTAGAATCACTCTTCCATTGTTCTTAGGCATTAAATTTTTAAGTCAATTCTAGTTATTGCTACTTTATATTATATCTAGTATATAGTACTCGGGTTGTAAATGAGGCGAGTTTGTGCGAGTGCAAAGCTTGTTCATGTTTGGTTCTTTTATTTATTTAGTTATTTTTATTCCAAATGGCCCTTCAATAGTATGTTCGTGCTCGGCTCAAATTCAGCTTGAATAAATTTTAAAATAATAAAAAATATATTTTTTAAATACATTATAAAAAATATATATATAAAGGGGATATAATAAGTATTATTTAATTAATTCTGGCGAAAATCCGTCGAGATTGAACAAACATGTATTCATGATCGACTTGTTTATAAATTGAGCTTCATGTTCGGCTTGCCTGCTTAATAAAAGAATCGAGCACGAGCTTTGTAGGAAAAAAATTATTGTGTGTTTACCGCATGGAGAGATGTGTGCGGCGAACCAATAAAAATACTCAATTTACTAAAAGTGTATGACAGTGGCCCCAATTTAATTTTTTTTTTTTCAAAAAAAAAATTCTAATTGGACGCGTTGTCCGCACAGAATAAGAGCTCGCTTTGTAGTGAGTTAAACATGAACTATTTGTGAAAGGTGTCTCCTTTAGGAAAAATTATTGTATCAAGAGTCCTTATGCAGTTTTGCATCCAGGGTCCGCCACATGTACAAGCAAGCCCACCTTGGTACAAAAAAAAAAAAAAAATTAATACATGGGTGGGCCTGCCTGTACACGTGACATGTCATAATCAGAAACATGATGCAAAACTGCATCCGGACTCCTTATGAAATAATTTTTCCTCCTGCAGGGAACAAATTGCATGCCTTTTCTATTCCGGAGTGATTTCAAATGTTACTGTCTACTATAGATTTTGTGCATGAAAAACCTGGGTTGTTTTCTTGAATCATAGCCTTTTAATTTATATTTATTTCACAGATTCAACATGGTGGAAGGGACAGAAAGCAAGCACTTATGGTTCAACGAAGGAAACAACTCAACGAACGGTCAGTAGATGAAAACTGACGTTTTACTTCCTTTTGGGGCTGTTTGGTAACGTCTTTTGGTGCTTTGGTAAATTGTGTAAATCCGGATTTAATAAAACTTACCAACAGCAGGCTTTAGTAAATGCAGGATTTTAGTCAAAACTGTGAAAAAAATAAGAAACCAGATTTCGGTTTTCATAGTCCAGCAAAATTTAAGTTATATCCCACTGAAATCCATCACCAAACAGCCCTTTAGCTGTGCTTCTGCTTTGTTATTTCAGTTACAGATTTCTTGCATTTTTTGGAATCCTTCTTTCACAACAGATGTTTTACTTCTAAACATCATTCAGATTTTATTTTAACTTACCTATTTGGCCTTCGGTTCCTGAATTCATTCTGTTGGCCCAAAAATCATTCAATGATCTGCTAAAATTGATATTTCATAGATCATTCAATGTGGCATAGATTTTAGTGTTTAATTGTATTGCAGATTCATGTTTTTTGTTGTGGTTTTCAAGTTATTGTTGGGGGCATCTAAATACATAACACCCAATTCTAGGGCTGTGAATGATTTGATTTTGAGGCTATACAAGGGTGACTCGAAATCGAACCAATATGAGATATTATGGATCAAAATCATTAATGGGATCAAATAATTTGATTTTTGATTCAACACCAAAAGCAAATAGCGATATGCCAACTATTTTAGTTCATAATAAATCTAAGAGTTTCAACAACAACAAAAGGTAAAAAAACCTTACTGCAAATCTGTGAAAACATATAAAGATTAATCAGAATGATTTAGAGATCCAACCAATGACGCAATGCAATAAAAAATGCGAGAATGAAGTAAGAAACTCATTACTAATTAGAGGGAAAAGAGAAGGTAAAGTCGGGGTCAGAGAGAACGAGATTAGGCAGTGAGCCAATAACCTACGTAGTCAGTCTCACTAGTCACCATCGAACGCGTCACTGTGTTAGGTCGCCATAGACTTCGTTCCTCACCTAGGGTTAGGGATTTCGAAGCAAATGTAATGGGCTGGGGCTGCGGTTGGGGCTGGGAGTCTTTGATATCATATTTCAAATTTTGCTTAGGGTTAACCACAACAGCAAATCATCTGCAGTTTGCGTATCCACCATTTGTATATATGATATTGGTAATTAATTATCCAAATTTTGATCTACTTGTGAGCTGCTTGATTCGATCCAACGTGGACTCGAAATCGGATCGAAAATAAGTCTGATTGTGGCTAGGCTCGTATTTTTCGATCCGAGCTCTTATTCAAATCAATTTTTGAGTAACTCCCATGTATTTGCATATATAACACCTAAGCTTTACTTATTTACATTTATACTACCCCAATCATCTTATCGCATAGAAAATACCATCATTTTAAGTTGTAAAAAGCGAAATACACCTTGTCATGCATAGAGAATGAGGTATGTATGTAAAAATTGAACTTTCGGTGTTAGATAGGTAAATGCATAGGAATTCCGCGGTATTAAGTAAATTATCCTTTTTGTTTTTGTTAAGGTCGTGATCCTTGTAATTCAACTTGTATTTGTATTATTCTGTGTAAATAATTTTTGATTGCTTGTGGACTAGTAGCGATTGAAGCAGGTTTTGAGTTTTGTTTGTTTCATGTTTTGTGCGCTACACAGGTGCATGGAACTGGAGAGGTCCGTGGAAGAACTTACACTTGAGGTGATGTTTCTACTTTCAGATAAGATTCATTCTTCATTTACTTTATTTTTGTATGGACAACTTTGGGTACCTTTTCATTCTTTGCTTCAGTCTGTGAGATTTTTTGGGGGACATTTACGTGCGTAGCACAGAATTCTCATATATTTACATATCTCACACCTAAACTTTCAAATTTGCACACATAGCGCTCAAATTTTTAATATAACATTAAAAATAGCCATGTATATTGAAAATGTCCCAACACTGATTCCTAGGATATCTAATGGCTTAGAAGGAAGAAAGTACGACAAAGAAGAGTCTGCCGATATAAGACTAGGAGACATACTTATCTGATCAGATGCAATCGTCTGAGCCAAAGTTGAAGGCCACCCGAGTCGGGAGAAGGACAAAAGGACGACCAATCGTTCTAAATCTGAACCAATCAGACTAAAACAAGACATATAAGCAACCAAGCTAACCATTACAAAGAAAGCGGCCAAAGGCATCATCCTACTTTCTTGTTGATCCGACTTAAGAAGAGACCCAGTATCTCAATATCCCAAGTCATCCCACGGACACCCCCGAGACTCCTCATTAGGGGCCAATAATAGTCATCCCATAAACTTTCATTGTTGAGAAAAGAGGTGTCTATCGGGTTACAATGATTCACTCTCTGCTTGATAATCTAGTTTTGCTCTGCTGACTAGAGCATCTCATTTAGGGATCAAGGTTTACAACCGAACTAGATCAACCAATCGACAAAGCTTAGCCGATGAAATCATTCATGTCGATCTAAAGTCAACTTGGCTCAACCAACCGTCAACATCGACTCAGCCTAGCTGACTGAACTGACTTTATCGAGTCGAAGGCAAATGAGTTTAGTTGATTGAGCCGGAGAGTAGTCGAATATTAGACTCATATATGTAAAATACCTAGAATATCCAGTATAGCCCCCATTAATGCAAAATGTGAAATTTAATTTCACTATATTTTACTATCTTCCCTATAAAGAGGGAAATTTTTTTAGAAGATAGACAAGTTGTATGATTGTTCATTAATGCTCACTCCTCTCTGTTAGTCAGTCGCTCACTCCTTTTATATTGTACAAAGGAAAATGCCAGCTTGAATCTTGAGATGTTTGGATGCCTTAGTTGACCTTAGCCTTGATGTTCGAAAAGTGCCAACATGAATCTCAGCCTGAGGCGAAGCACGGTATTAACCCAAACCATTAACCCAAAGGAGGAGCTAGCCCCTTAGATCCTATGGTTCTATCAAAGACATCCCAAATTATTCCTAGAATATCATCAAGAGTCAATAGGACAACAAGTCTTAGCCATTCCTTAAGATCTCCTTTTCTAAAGGCAGCTATGTATTAGATTACAGTAACTCACCCTATGCCGGACTTGACCAATAGATAGGCACGAGTTAGCCTACCGAATCAATCTTGCCGACCCCTTGTCAGCAGAAAATCAATCGACCAACGACGCCTATTGGATCTAGCCAATCGATAGAACCTATCGAGCCCTTGCCAGCCAGTCAGCCAAGCTTAAGAGGCTCTGGGCCCAGATATGTAAAATACCTATAATAACTCGTGCAATCCTCAACTAAAGCAGGGGCATAAATGTCTCACATATTGTCCTCCCCCTTTCTCTATAAATATGAGATCATTTTATGAATAAAGAGTTGCACACTTGCTAAAAATTATTGTTCATTACTGTGCACTTCGCCTCCCTCCTCTCTCTCTATCTCTCCACATCATGTCTCACACTCTATTTCTTGAGGTGTGATTTAGGAATAAATCATGATTCAACAAGCCATACAACCACTTTTTAAAAGTGAAATATTCTTTTTTATGTGTAGGTTTAAATGACCAAAATGTCATTTGATCTCTCTCTCTATCTCTGTCCCGTTTTACACTTTATTTCTTGGGTGTGATTCACAGACTGATTCAGATTCAACACTGACACTCTATTCATTGGGGTGTGATTCACGGACAAATTAGAATTCAACAAGTCATATTATCACTTTTTAAAAGGGAAATACATTTTTTTTGTGTAGGTTTAAATCACCAAAATGTTATGTGTAACTATGAATGTTTAGATGTGAGATATGTAAATACATTTGAATTATGCACCATGTATGTAAATTTCTCCTTTTTTTTTGGTTTGCCTCCTTTAAAAGGACTTGCCAATACTCAAGGTGGTCCAATCTAGGGTTGTAAATGAGTAGAGCTGAGCTCGAGCCATTCTCAACTCCAGCTCGACTTTAACTAGTTTCCCTTGAGTGCAAACTTGAGCTTGTGGGCGACCTCATTGAGTTCAACTATAATAGAGAGTAGAGATAATTTATTATGATTTATTATTATTTCTAGAATATCATATATAGATATATTGTTTTTCTTTTAAATTATGATATCACTAATAGATTTTATGATGAAATCCTATCATGACAAAAACCAGCAGTCCTATCAAGATTTCAAAGAAACCAATGCATAAGATTCCTAAAATCATGTATTTTATGAGAGATTTTGTCATCCTTATTTAAAAAATAAGATAACTTCTTATCGTTATTAAATGTTTTTTTTTTCCTTTTTCATTTTTGCTTGCTTAGAATGTAAATTTAACATTTGCAGGAACAAAGACTCAGAAGCGAGCTTGAGGTTGTTAAATTACTTAATGACAACTTATGTGCTGATCTTAAATCCGTTGGGAACATGGATGGATTGTAAGGTTTTGTTTGATCTCTGTTCTTCCTTCAAAACAAGGCATAGTTTACATTTTTTTTTTTTTTTGGGTATATTTTTTGAAAGAGGTCAGTGGGGAATGCATTTCTACATTTTTTTGGGGGCATTTTCCCTTGTCTTTTGATTTGAATTGGTCTGTAAAGCATAGAAATTACATTAAGTGGGCTTTTTTTGAAAAATTTTCTTTCTGCTGATGACAATGCTCTCAGTTGCTTGATTTGATAATGTTTTATAGGGAATTATATATATATATATATAACACAACATTTATGTTCTATAAATTTTTATATTTACGTTGATATCGCATTGGCATTATACAATTATGCATGAAAAAAACTATAATAATTTTAAATAAATATAATAAAAAAAGAATCTAAGACGGCTCCCTAATCGTATATGATCTATGTTTAATGTGACCATGTAGGGTTGCCATTAGAGCTACATCAACTCTTTCATGAATATATCTCATGCTAATCTCAGTAACAATCATCTTAAATGTCGATAAAATAAATAATCATTAAACAAAAAAGTTGTTCAATTTTCCTTAAATTTTAATTTTCTCATGCAGTATAAGATGTTTGCTTACTTCATCTCATGTGGAGTAAGAGAAGCTCAGGTTTTTCTATCAGCAGCTTCCATTCATTGCAGAATCTCGCAACAGTGGCTCCATCAACAATTCTATGATCTGCTCCAATTGTTACCTGATAACTAATCTAAGTTGAGTAATCACTCCTTTAAATCAAATTAACAATAATGAAAAAAAATATATCAACAAATGAATGAAACTCCCTTTCATCAATTCTTAGTTTTAAATTTCGTTTGATATTAGTGATGGTTTTCTCTCTTTTCAAAGTTGGGGTTCTCATGGATTTACATAGATGATACCTAAATTTTACTTTTTACATTCATACCCACCTAGATCTTCCATATCACATAAAAAATACCAGTGTTTTAAGTTAAAAACAAGTGAAATACACCTTTTCATGTAAAGGTAAGGTGACATATACTAAAAAATTGTAATTTAGGAGGTGGATATGTATGTAAAATTTCCATCAAAGTTTGTATAAATGTTAGGAAGGTTTACATTATCGCTTAATTCCTATGCTTCAACATATCTAACACGTAAACTTCAAAATTTACATATATGCTATCTTACTTATGCATGAAAATATGTATGCCACATGTAAAAGTAAAAAAAATGTAAAGATTAGGTGATATATATCCTTAAAATCTAGGAATTGGGTAAAAAATATTATAAAAGGCAGAACTTTTACATATATGCTATCTTACTTATGCATGAAAAGATGTATGCCACATGTAAAAGTAAAAAAAATGTAAAGATTAGGTGATCTATATCCTTAAAATCTAGGAATTGGGTCCAAAATATAATAAAAGGCAGAACTTACATTGGTAACATATGCCGGATATACTTTGTCATCATCAGAAAATCTGGGAAGCTTCTGGATCTTTCCAATAGCAATGATGGCAACTTCAGGCAAATTGAGGATTGGGGAACCGAACTTTCCGCCGATAGATCCAATGTTGCTTAGGGTTATGGTTCCCCCACTAATCTCTTCGGCGCTCAGCTTGTTAGCTACTGCAAGCTGCTGGAGCCTTGCTAGCTCTTTTGTAACCTGATAATCACATAAAAGACATTAATTTTTTCATTACATTCCTATTATTTTAAGCAAACATGATATTTTTTTAATAATATTCTATTATTAATAAAAGTTCAATATTGTTTTCAAGGAAAATTAGAAATTGAAGCTAACCTCAAATATTGATTGTGACTGAACCTTCTTTATCTTTGGTACTACTAAACCATATGGAGTTGCCATTGCAATACCGATGTTGTGGCATCCTGTGAAAGAGTGATAAGTTTATAACCAAAATTATCACTCCAAAGTATTAGAAGCAAAGAAAGTTATGGCATTAAATTATGTAAATCTATATTACAACATGCAAAAGAAAATATAAGTACCTTTGTAAATGATTAGTTTCTTAGGTATAAGTGAAAATGCATCTATCCTTCATAGGTTTGATACATTCATTTAAATGAACAACGGACATTGAATGGATTGGATTACCTTTCAGAATGACTTCCTTGGATTCCTCATTGAATGAACTATTCATCAGAGGATATTTATTCAATGCCATAGAAAGAGACTTTATCAGAAATGGTAGAAATGTGTGTTTGACGTCGGGGTCGGTGTTTTCTTTTTGCAGGGTTGCTTTGAGCTCAACAAGAGCATTGCATTTTATTTCTTCCATAAAATAGAAATGTGGAACTTTTGCAGCCATGGTCATTGAATTGACCATAGACCTCTGGAATCCCCTGTAATAGAAGAGCAGAGGATATCGTTTCATAAAATAAAGGAGTAATAAGGTCACATGTGGAAAAAATACAGAGAACTTTATCACATGCATCCATGAGGTAGATATACAACTAACAATTTAAAAGAAAATTAGGAAGAATACAATTCCTAAATCAATATCAATACATGCATGAATTTTGAAAGACCAAAAAACTAGATAATAGTTGGTAAATAAATGTAAACTCTATAGGAAATGTTTCTATGTTGCTGCCAAGTCACTATGCAACATTTAGTTAGAAATGATCTTATGATAAGAAAATAAAAGGATAGAGAAATGATTCCCACTATCCAATATTTTGAATATCTGCTTCTACAAGATTTAACATTCATCTAAAAGGAGTGATCCTCTATGAAGGCCTAGCTTGTCTGCACCCTTTCGAAGTGTGATATTGATGCAGAAAATCATAGAATATGAAATTGACTAATGCAAATCTAAGATGAGATGCACAAGTATGCACGCAACCAAATAGTCCAATAACTTAAATTTAGGCAAGTGGTTGCCTTTTTTTAATGAAAATTAAAAGAGCACATTAATTTGTTCAATATGATGTTTTCAAAAATTGTTCAAAACGACAATATATAAGATGTTTGAGATCAATAGAAATTATACAAGGCTTACAGACAAGTTATAATAAGAAAATCTAGATGGTAGCAGACTTGATCAAATCACAATTATGCACGCAAACAAATCAAAATTTTTGCAGAGTAAAAGAACAGAAAAAGAAGTCAACAGATGGAAGTTCCAAGCCCCGTGTCAGTAGAAATTGAAAGATTCCACGATATGGTTTAATCAGAACTTAAACTGTACTTGAAGAAAATGTAGACTTGAGAGGATTTTGATGTTTCATTAAGCAATTGACTAAACTTCACATGCCTCACTAACCTTAATTATAATCACAAATGCTCCAAAATTGACAATATTTTAAAATCCTAAAATTAGCTAAAAACTGCAAATCTCAAATTCAACAGATCTGAATCCCTCTAAGGTGCCAAAGATAGTAAGTTTGGAATTCTTAGGATTTTGCTGCATAAAGAATTCCAATTTAGAAGAGAGGAAAATAGCTTAATTTAGCCATTATGACAACAATATAGCCACGCTAGAGAACTAGACAACAAATAAAACAAATCAACAAAGAATTGTTGGCAGACATAAGACCGAATAGAGAACTAGAATAAACAAGTAAAATTAAGGAACCAACACTAGACCAATGGCTCTAGCAACAGTGACTTAGCAACTGCTCCAGAACAGTAATCAACCCATCAATATAACAGAAGGAACCGATAGGTAGTACTAGAAAACCAACAGTAAATCAAACATCTACAAAAAACTCGAAACCAATGGCGATGTAACTACTAAACCGATTTAAAGACAACATCCAAACCAGAGAAGTTGACCAAACCAATATAAACACTAAAGAATACAACCCATTCTCTATAGGGATCATCACTTAGGCATGTTTACCCCAAAACATAAAAATAAAAATAAAAATAAAAAACTATGAAAAGAAGCAACTGAACTAAAATATAGTAGGAATGCTTCTCATATCATCAAATTAATCGTCTCAATGTGCATGATTTACATTACCGATGAACATAATTATCAGATTTGAATCATGTGCCCAGCTTCAAAAAATAAAAGCACTGACAAATTTAGGTACTAACAAGTGGCATGCACCAAAGGCCTCTAACATACAACATCAGAAGAGAACACAATCTCATCATTTGAAATAGCTTATGAAATAAGAGGTATATAACTGGAGAGTGTTGGAGATCAATTATTAAATAATAAATGAATCCAACACATTATAAAATAAGATAAATTTAGACATATTGAAGACTAGCCTAATATAAAAAACTTCCCAAAAAATTTTAATTCAGCAGCATCATCCCAATATATTGCATAATTTCATATAACCCCAATTTTCTAGCATTTAGTTTTTTTAAAGGTTTATGTAAGAAAGTTTTAGATGCAACATCAACATAGACACACAGGTTAAAAATCAATCAAAGACTAGAGCATTACATCCATATTGTTCCCTGTCATCATCATCATCCACGTCACAAAATTCAAAGCAAATGATTGTGACCAAAACTTGATAGACCCCTCCTATAAGGATTCCAACATGTGCTTCAATACAACATCACTCTACCTTCCAATTGTACATTATAGGACTCTTGACTTTTAGTACAAGCAACAAGTGATAAAAAAATAAAAAATCAGTATTTAGCTTTCTTTGTTTTATAAATAGAGAATGCAAAGAACTTTAATAATATATTGAATTATTTAAGTTACAATGTATTTAGCAGCATCATCCTCATATATTGCATAATTTCATATACCATAGCCTCTCCTTCCCAAAACTCCCCATTTCTTCCATAATCCCTCCCAGACTTCCTACACCTTATTCCCACCTTACAGCATATCGACCAATGTTGCAAAACTTCCACAGTTGAGCCCTCACCCCAACTTAAAAAAGAAAAAAAATCATTCCCAATACCCCAGCTCTTGGCCACCAAAACCAACTACAAAAAAATATAGTCCTAGCCAGCATCTCTTCAGTTTTCCTTTGAATTAAACAAATGAAAGAGAGGTTTACAAAACCCTAAATTTTTATAAGGCTTATAGACAAAGTGTTATTCCTTAAAATTAGAAAAGGACATATGGAGATAAAGCATAAAATACTGTAAGTTCTAGAGCTAACTAAACACGGCATAAAACCTTTTTAGTGCAAGAGTTCTTTTCCAATGCCCTTAGATTTTCTGCTCCCAAAATGAATGACCAAGAGTTCTTATATATTTAGATAACATTATTTTGGTCCTAAATCATTGTATTTAATAATCATATTTGTTACGGAGTGCAGAGATTAAAGCCTCGCCTTCATCAAACTTTGATCGGATAGAACTTGCCCTTGAATTAGCCCATTAGAATCTTGAGTTGGCTTTGGCAAGTTGCAGCACACCAAAGATGTCTTACGTTGAAGACCCAAGGATATCATGTTTTTGGAAATGATGGTGTAAGCACCAGTGAAAATGAAGTTTCAATGGACAAATTAACAGAAATAATTGCAAGATTTTCATGTCCTCTCGAATAGATTCAACATAAACAAGCAATCTGTAAAGCTATTTTTATATGAATTTGTTTCACGCCCTATGATGAGCTCATAGATGAATAACCGGTGATAAGATTGTGGGGATATAGTAATCGACAATTCAAATCTTCCATAATCGATTGAACAGTAAAGAGTATATGTTGACTATAATGTAGGGGCCGTTGATTCCTCCTCCATTAATGAAAACACTGGCCCAAATATCATTGCAGATAAAATGACCTTACTCCTGACTTCTATTTTGCAGGATAAGAGAACCTATAAGCCCCAGGCCTTTAGGCGTAGATTGAAAAAGCCAAAGCATCAACTTATGTAGTGAGACACAGTGAAAATGGTTGAGAGTTTATCATGCCATTCAGAGTTTTTTTTTTCCACCATCTAAAGTGCCTCCTTAATAGACCCATTTAGAGCTTGTGGCTTAATTAAATCAAGCCAAATTACGCTTTAGTTTAAAACTTTGGGTCATCTCAAGATTCATGATTTGCATAAAAATTTGCGCTAAACATACAGGGGTATTTGTGATCCCAACATAGAACATCAAAAAGTTGATGATTTTCTAGCGCTCATGAAATATGGAGTGACTTAGGTTTAGATCAACAAAAAAACCAATTATTTGCATTGATCATAGTTTTCAAAGCATAAACTCAACATAAAAGTTAATCTTGTGTTATATTTATTGTGAGATTGATTTTAGGAAAACAAATAAATCAGCAAACAAAAAAATAATAAATTAAACACTAAACCAAAGATGGACGTGTATTTGAATGAATCATCAACTCAATATCAAGACGAATCTTGCTTAGTACTAACCATGTAGAGGATATATAGAGAAAAAAAAAATAAAGCGGATTAAAAAAAATTGAAAATCAAAATAAGAATCGATACCTATTTGATGAAATCAAACAAAAATCCATCTGTAATTGTTTCCATAGAAGATATTTTTATTTTGCTAAAATATAACTTTTTTGGAAAAATCAACAACCACAATTGAAAACATGGCTTCTGCATGTCCCTGACTGCTGAAATTTTCTCTTGTATGAAAATTTAGATGTTTCATAAATTGAAAAAAATTCCTAAACCTACTCCATAAAATAATGAAATGCTTTTGTATCTAGGCTCCAAAAATATAATGATAATATGTTGAACTTTAAATTTCTAAATCAACAAACAATGTGTAACATTGAAGAGCGGGCACGCATGCAATGTTTAAATTGCCCCAAATCTGACAAAATAACATGCTTGAATTATAGAATCAACTTCATCGAAAAAAAAGTGCAAAGCCAACATCATTACTTATCTTGCATCAATTATGATATAAAAAAAACAGACGTTTTCAAAATTCTAAGCATTTTCAATACCTGAGAGGAAGGACCTTGTCCTCGTAGCTCCATTGTTCCGGAGAAGTATATCCTTCTTTCCTTTCTCGAAAAGGTTCCGCATTCTCAGCACCCTCAGATGATAGGAAGGGCAACTCTATACCTATTCCTTTGCTATTAGAATAGTTCAGGACATCTTCCTTCAAAACTCTTCCATCTTTACCCGACCCCTTAATATCATTTACATTTATACCATGCTGCTTTGCTAGATGCCTTACAGAAGGTGTAGCAAGAACACCCCCTATAATTTGTTGATTATTTAATGAAGTTTCTGGTTCTGATTGTTGCAAATCAGATGATGCTTCAGTATCATCATCCTCAGAAGTGCTTTCTGTTTCATTAATATGAATCTTCAACATTGTCTCACCAACCTGAGAAGTTTATTTCACTATCAATAACATGTCCAAGATGGAATAATCATACAATAATTGGCCCTACATAGAAAAGATGATGGGCATTTACCTACATAGCACCCAGTTCATATGTATTTATATATTTAACACCTAAACTTTATTTTGTATATTTCAACCACCCAAATCTTTCACATCACATAGAAAATACCACTATTTTGACTTTTCGAAAGTAAAATAAGCCTTTTCATGCATGGTTAAGGTGGCATATATGTAAAAAATTAAAGTTTAGGTGTTAGATATGTAAATACATAGGAATTCAGTGGTATGCATGTAAGATAAATGATATTTGCTTGAAACCCATCACATAAAATAGAGAAACAATCACTGCTGTGTAAGAGATGAGAATTGAGCTGCAGAAATAAACTCGAGAGATATGAAGCAAAATTTTGAACATAAGCGCACAAAATAAAAAAATCAAAGAATATAGAATATTTAACGTGAAAAAACACGGAACCACACCACACCAAGAATCCACTATGAAAAAAATAAAGAGAATTGTACAAATTGCACCACACTCGAGGAACATAAGAACACTTATTTTCTCTCATTTTGCACAAGAGAAAATTGAAATAAAAAACCTCTCCATCGAGAAAACCGAAACTTTAAGTGAAAAAGGCCTGAAGTCCGATATTGGCATTGAAGCGCCGCGATAGTGAAGGTTGTTTTTGTTACTTTCTAACCTCGGAGTCATCAACTAATTTATTTAATATTGTCGTACGATTCCCCCATTCAAACAAATCTCCCTCCCATATCGTATAAACGATCTGAAGAGGAAAGGAACTGAAGGGAAGGGATATAAGACAAAAAGATATACAAACAATTAAGAAGAAACATGGAAGGTTTATATCGAGCTAATCCTCGTGTGATAGGTCGAGAATACGCGTCCGAACAATATCAGATCAAAGTACCTCGAAGCTAGTATTCACGAAAGATTCTTATGTAACCCACCCAAATCAGAGAACCCAAAATAACACTTCTTATTCTAGGGTCAAGAGCACTCCCAAAAGAACGTATCATTTTGGTTAATTACATCTCGGGCATGCCCAAGAATACTCTCAATAAAGAGCGAAAACTGATAGATGGGTCATCAAAGGATGATTATTGCAAGAAGTCCTCACTCAAACGTCTTCTATGTTATTTAAGAAGGAGAAGAAGTCCCTCCAGAAAGAAGATTTAGAAGAGGAGTAGAAGAAAGAGGTGTAAGGTATGAATCGAGAAGGAAATCTCTCCATTTCCTCACTTTTCTCTCCAAAGAAAGCTCTATGTTTTCTCTACACGGAGCTCTCTGGATGCTCTGCTCGAATGCCTTAGCCTCTCCTCTCTCAAGTCTCTAATGATCCATGCACGGTATATGAAGGAAATGGGAGGGAAATTTTCCTCCCATTAATAAAAATATAATAAATTTTACACATGGCACTCCCTCATTGCTTTTCGGATGAGTTGCCGCATTATTCTAGATGCTATTGGATCTCCCAAATCCATAATGACCAATGGAAAGCAGAGGAAAAGTCAAAATTTGAGAATCTGGAGGCCCACACCTGGGCGTGGTCACGCCAGGACTAGTCCAGCCTACCTTGTGACCCTTGTGTCATGGGAACGCGTTGGAAGTTCGGGTGGGTTTTCTTGGCCCTAGAAGGTCCCAAATGCATGGGAATTGATTTATAACCACCAAGGAGGGTCTACGGAAGTAATGAAACATCAAATTAACCCCTCAGAATAGAGGTAATCCTCAGGCGACGCGGAGTTTCTCAAAACTCTAATTATTACTTGGTAGTGCCCGTGGACCAGTTTTGTGGCTCCCCTAGGCTCCGAAAAGCTTTGGAATGATGGATTAAGGTGTCTAAACATCAGAATGAAAATCTAACATGTCCTGTGTCAGAGCTAAGACCACCCGGGGTGAAATCTCCCGGGTGGGGCAAAAATCAGTTATGGTCCCAATTTCGTGGTCAAGGCACATACCAGAAAGTCCAGCGTCCTAAACTACAGGATGTTATGCATGATCAGTAAATCACCCCGAGTCTTGCAAGCAGACGATATACACTTGTGACACCCAAAAATGGACGCCAACATTATGGTACAACATCCGAGCGTTATAGTGTTGTGCTCTCGGGTTCTGAAACTGGACTGGGCATTGTGGCGTTGTCTTCTGGGTGTTGGGGCGTTGTAAACGAATAGAAGAGAGCCGAGCTTGAGCTTGCTCGAGCGTTTGTTTGAAGCTTGTTCAAGCTTGGCTTGAGCTTGAATCAAGTATTTAGAATAGTGCTTTAGAGCGAGCTCAATTATGAAAATGATGTTTGAGCTTGATTCTTTTAGTGTTTAACAATATTACAAATGAGTCGCTCCTTCAACAAGGCAAAAAAATCCTTACTCAAGCCTTAATTGAACAAGTTCACAAACTTTTAAATGACAATATTCACGAGCTTCTTAATCAAGCTACTTGTTATCTAACCAAATTATTCTTATTGAGCCTCTTTATGAGCATTTATCCGAGCTTCAATCGAACATGTTCACGAGCTTTTGTTGATATTGTTCATGAACATAAATGAACAGAAAAATGACCTATTCAAGCTTATTCATTTGACTACCGATTATTTATAATAGTGTTCGACCTTGTTTGATTGAGTATTTATAAAAATGTTCAAGCTTGTTTTATAACGTAATCGAATGAACATAAATGAGCTCTTATTGATTTGAGCTATGAGTAGCTTGTCAAACGCTCGTTTCGTTTGCAACCCTACCCGTGTCCCCCAATAAACTCACCATCAAGACTGAACGAAAAAAATGAGGGGCTTTAAGTGAACAATTGATTAATATAATCAGACTCCACATAATAACACACAACAATCCTCAACCACTACCTCTAACAACATTACACTGCAAGTCCAAAATCTAAATTCACTAATCTACATAAGTCCACAAATAAAAAAACAACTTACATTTTCGTTATTAAGAAAAAAAAACATTGTATGGTTCCAAAAGTGCATCATTAGTAAAAAAGGATTACACTAAGCTCAAAATATTTAATTTTTAGAATTTTATCACTCGACCACACAACAATACTACAATTGTATAAAAATTAAAAGAGAGTGAACAAAATATAAGAAAACTTCGACACTACCACAGTTGTTATTTCAAGAAATTTGCCCTGTTCTTCATTCGAATCAACTAAAACACCCAGCATCCATATTGAGTAAGTTCAATGGATTTTAGCCTTAAGTAATTAATACAACTTAAATGTGCCTATTTAGAAGCATTTACTCTGCATAACATTTGTGAAGAAAATGAACCAATACAAGTCTCAACATGTTAAAATTTCAAAAAAAAAACGTCATCCACAAGTCAACAATCAAACTAAATGCTTCTAAGCATACTTCAGCTTAAATCCACAGTAAAAGCCTACTAAAACTCCGCATAAATCTATGCTGACTTTATTTCAAGATTTTACAAGAAACTAAGGATCCACAGCAGCAATCATTAAGAGAATAAACTATACATACACACACACACACAAATATATATACCACTTACCTTCACAATATCACCAGGAACACAGAGGACCTGGTGGACCTTTCCTTTGAACCGGCTTGTGATTTCTATAGTTGCCTTATCGCTCTGTACTTCACAGAGCGGCTGAAATTCTTCTACATGATCCCCCTGCCAATAATTCCCATCGTTTCACCACCCAAACATAGATTAGAACATATCAACCGCGCTCTTAATAGCCGAGCCACAATCCAGAAAACCTCGATTTCATGTTCCACGGAAGCAATCAAACTCACCTCTTCCACAAACCATTTAAGAAGCTCGCACTCTGCAATGCCCTCTCCCGTCTGCGCGAGCGGCACATCCACCAGTGCCGGAGAGTCAACCAATGCCTGGATCGCAGAGAAGCAGCGCCGGTTCCGTGCACCACACGAAACCCCCAACTAAAACCCAAAATAGAGAAATCAAGAAATAGTGGATACCCAACAACATTCAGGTCAAATGCATGGAGGAGCATTAGAGTTAGAAAGCGAACTGTTCACTGACTTGAGAGGCGCTATGGCCGATTGAACTGTTACTCCCAAAGAAGCGCGTCGGAGTGCCTGTTTCCGGCGGCGGAGGCGGCGGCGGCGCTGGAGCTCGCACGATCGGCCGTCGTGAGGAAATCGACGGTAGGCTGGTGTTGAGGACTCGGGTGGAGCGGAGAATTAGCCTGGTCACCATGGCTAAATGAGTAGAGTGATCGAGCAAAGGAGGAATTCGAATTCCAGATTAATCTTCCTAGTAGTGGACTGTGGAAGAAACGAGCGTATAGAACATTTATATATGTACCCCATTTTATGCTTTAATTATGAATAAGAAGGTATATATTAATTTTTAAAAATTAATAATAGTGATATTTTTTGCATAAATATAAAAATATATAAAGTTTAGATCTTCAATATGCAAAATGTTTGGGAATTGTATGACATATATGTGTTGAATTTTGATTTTTTTTTCCTATGAATCACATCTCAAGTATTAGAGCGTAAGATATCATAGATAGAAGTGCATAATAGTTAATAGTAATCTGTCTTGTATATTTCATACAATGATCCTCTATTTATAGAGAATATGGTAGAATGTATAAAATTATGTATTTGTCCTTATTTTAATGGAGATGCTACAAGATATTTTAGGTATTTTACATGTATGAGTCAATGACATGGTTACCTTCTAATTCAGTAGTTGAACTTAGTTGGTTTTGGTTTGATAAGGCCAACTTGTTTAGCTATGTTGAGTCAAGTTTGTCGACTGTCATTTGATGGTCTTCGAGTCAGTAAAACTCACCTGATTGGTACTTTGTTGATTGGCTTACCTAATATGGTTGTTGAGCTTTGATTCATGAGGAGGAGCTCCCGTTGGTTGGGTAATGCTAAGCTACCATATAGAGGGTAAATCATTGTTACCTGATAGGTAGCTCACTTCCCAAAAAAAAGAACCAGAACAATGAGTTAGGTATATTGTCACATGATTATCCCTCGATCTCTAATAAGAAGTTTATGGGGTGTTCGTGGGATGACTGATGATATCAAGAAATTGGTTCTCTTCTCAAGTTTAGTCTAACGAAAGTTGATTGTTGGCTTTAATGAGATTTTCAGTAATAATTGGTGTGCGTGCCTATCGGTCATGTCTTGCCCAAATAGGTTCAGACTCGTACCATTTGGACACGTTATTATGAGCTACATCCAAATTAAATGATGGTATTTATGATTGTATTGATGGTATTGTGACGTGCCACTAATATTATTATGAATATCAACCTCATAATTAGGATAAATTTTTTTCCATTTCTAACTCTTGTAAAATACTGAGCCGGCTGCCCAGGAGTAATACCACGTGGAAAAGCAAAACACATGACAGGTGGCTTCACTTCGTTGGCCTGAGAAGAGGATAGGGATCATCCAGGTGGCATTATGCGTGACGACAATGCCCGCCCATGCGTCAGAGAGTTGTCTTATGTTATTATCTCTTAATTAATTTAATATGAATATTAAATATCTTATCATATCTTTTAAATTTTAAATATTTTTAAATATTTTAGACTTTTTTTTTTGCAATAGCAATAAAAAAAATGCAATTTTTCATAATAATTGCTACATTGGCAATTAATATGTATTTATTTATTATTGCATATGATTTGATTATCTTAATTATTTTATTATGTATTACATGCATGCAGAAGATAAGTTCAAATAATTTTATTTAAAAAAAATATTTATTTGATGTATTTGAACATTTTTTTTGTTTATTTTCTTAAAATAAATCAATTTTTTTTAAAACATTCAGAACAATTTTTATATTTTGAATATTTTTTAAATAATTAATGATTTAATTATTGTTTCAATTCAAATAAATAAACATAATTAGCTTATAATTAAGAGTCCGTTTGGGGCAGCTTATTTGGTGTGGTGGCGTTTTCAAAACGCACCTGGTCTGTTTGGGTAAACTGTGTCTTGGCAGCTTATGCGTTTTGAAAACGCTGAAAGTAGTGTTTTAACACCACATCTATCTAGGTGCGGTGACAGCTTTCTGGTAGCGATCTGAGTTTTTCAAAAAAATAAAAACTTGTAATAGTTACCGCTCATAGCTTATCAACAGATTATTTTTAATCGGCTTATTAGCAGATTATTCAATAAGCTACAGTTGCCCCAAATATATCCTAAGTCCTAGTTCTACCTATAACTCACATGCCATGTGGCAAAACCAAGCTTCCAATTATTTTGTTGGATTTAGCATTAAAAATGGAATGCCATGTTGTAACATAGTAGATTAAAGGTAGCACAAAAAGGTCTTATTAGATTACCTAACTAAAGTTGCACAAATAAATCTAAGCCACCAAACAAACACTAACATCTTCTATGAATATAACTCTCATAATCGATAAAAAATGAATGCCATTCAATAGAAATTGATTCTTTTCGTGGTGTAAGAAATTACACGGTATGACGACTCAAATTTGTCTAAAAAAAATTAAATTTGGGTTAATTTGAGTAACTTTTGGGGTGAGCTCGGGCCAAACATGCAGACCTATTTAATTGTTTGTAAAAAATGAACATAAAATCATAACAATTGTCATGTTTTATGTTAAACAGGTTAATTAGATCAATAGAGTTGAAAGTCAGTTGAATTCATACTAAGAGTCTATTTGGGGGCAGTTGTAGCTTATTAAAAAACAACTGTGAAGTTGTTGAATAATAAACTGATGCTCAAAAAGTTGTGGTGGTCATTACAGATCGCAGCTAGAAAGATGCCACCGCACAGTCATGAGTGGTGGGAAAACACAGATTTCAATGACACATTTTTAAAAAGTCTTCAAAACACAGTTTACCCAAACGGATAAAACTGTGATACAGTGTCACACCGCAACGACACCGCCGCCCCAAACAGACCCTTAGCTTCCTGATCCCAGTCATAAGCAGGTCACATTAAGCTTTAATCCAACCCATTAACTTAAATCAACATCCATAGATATCTTTTTTTTATTTATTTAATCACTATCTTTTGATGAGATCCAAGTATTAAAAAAATCAAATAAGATTATTGGAGCCTAACTTACAATAACTATATTGTATGATTAAATGGTTAGCATTTGTCACACTCACTTGAAAGCATCTCCACTCATGAATAATGAATAGCAAAGAGAAAGCCATTCACGTTTCCTATGAATCTTTTAATTTTGGTCCTCAACCAAAGTTCTTTTTTTTTATGGAAAATTTGCATACATACCCACACATTTCTTATGTATTTACATGTCAAACACCCAAAATTTGATATTTACACTTATAGGCCTCCGTGTCATAAGCTTATGCACGATAATATATATTTCGCATTTTAAAAATAATAAGATTTAATAGTTTTTAATTACGGTAATATATTTTAATTAATTCAAATCAAAATGAGCCAAACACGATTGGAAAAAAAATTATTCGTGTTAAAGTCTTCAAAAAATTTGTTCGCATTTGACTTACTTACTCGAACATGCTATTATTGAAAGACATATTTTTATGTCGGCTCTATCAGACATTACCTAACACCACTACAAAGTAACCCAAAGTGGGGGACCTTATAAAATTTCATTACAAAAATAAACATAATGATGAACATATTTGCATACATACCACTTAATTCTCACGTGCATTTACATATCTAATTTTTAAGCTTTAATTTTAACATACATATCAATTAGGTTGCGTTTGGGGCCTCGTTTTTTAAGCGTCACGGCCCCAAACTGCAAGGTTCAATTTTTTTTTTTCGTGTGCTTTCTTTTAGCGACAGTGGCCGCTTGTCGCTAAATAGGATGAACGCGAGCCGCGGGATAGACCTCACAGCTGTTTTCATATAGCTGTCCCAAACAATCAGCCAACTTTCCTGCAGCAGCTTCCCCACAGCAGCTTCCTGAAACAGCGCAGCTACAACTGAGAAGCTGAAAAGCTGGAGCTGCGCCAAAAAGAGTCTTATTCACTTATTTTTTATGTGATATATAGATAAAAACAAAAGGTAGATGTTAGATACGTAAATATGCCAAAATTGGCTGGTATGTATGTAAATAATCCCAAATAAAATCCCACGCAGAATCTCCCCCAGAACCCCACCGACGTCATAATCCCAGCGACACCTTTCTACCCAGATCCACGTGGCCGCCACTAAGCACGCGAGACTCACACTGAAAAGTAGCTCTTTTTCCTCTCTTATAAAACTCCCCCAGCCCTTCTTCTCCACTTCACCTCCCTCTCTCTCTTTCTGTAACAGAGATTCTCTTAAGACTCCATTAATGGCGGATTTGAGCTTCATAGTGGGATTAGTGGGTGAGTACTGTGTGTTATATTCTGTAATGATTTAAAAAGATTCATTTTTTTCTCTTATTGATGTTAGTTGAATGGGGAAATTGCAGGGAACGTGATATCGATTCTGGTGTTCGCGTCGCCGATGTGAGTTCAAAGAACTCATTTTGATTTATGACGCAGTTTAGTTTTGTTTTTTTCTAATTAATTTGTAAATTTACAGAATTACCACACCTTTACAGAAAAATATTACATCAGAACTCCTAACGTAGAGCTACGTTCGGAGTCCTACGTTAGGAGTCCAGTGATACGCAGACACGTGGCTTCGAGGAAATGCGACCGTTTTCCCTTGATTCGATCTGATAACATAGGAGAATATCCCTCCTATGTTATTCTGCATTATTGAGGTGTTATTGTGGTTGTTTGATTTGTTATTGTGTTATTATAACACCGGAAATATTCCCAAAATACAGTAACATATGAATACCACGAAATAATACCTGAATAATGCGGAATAACACGGGAAGAATATTCCCCTGCGCTAAAATAGTTTTTTAAAAAAATTTTTATGCCACCTTCACGTGTCTGCATATTAGTGGAGTTCGAACGTAACTCAACATTAGGAGTGATGTAATATTTTTCCCACATTTACATATCTGACAACTGAATTTCAATTTTTATATGCAATGCAGTATGCCACCTTAGCTGCTTCTTCTTTTAGAAGTTAAAATAATGATATTTTTGAGGTGGTTTGAATGCTAAAAGAAAAAATTTAGAAGGTAGATGTGTAAATAGATGGTTATTAGGTGTTTTGCATGTAAATGCCTCTTATTTGAATTTAATAATTTTTTTAAAAAAAATAATTATTTACGTGCCAAAAAAATTAACATATTATCAATGTATCTAGGTATGTGGCAAGGAATTTTGATTATTATTAGTGCTTCACTGTTAGTAATCTAATGGTAATTTATTTCAAAATCACCCTAATTTTCAAGTTTAATTATATTTTAACTCAAAATATGTTAGGAAATTTACTTAAATACTATAATATTTCTATGAATTTACATATCTAACATTGAGATCAATTTGATATTTATATTTAGAACATTTTGATGTTATAAATTTAGTTTTGAAAATTGTGTATTTCACCTTTAAAAAGTTAATAAAAATTTTATTTTTGACGCAATATTAAAATTTTAGTTCTTTGTTTGTAAATATGAAAATTTTTGTGATAGATATGTAAATACATAAGAATTGTATGGCTTGTTTAGTGATTACAACATATGCTAACAAAATTTGGTTAGAACATCACTATTTCTTGTTTCTTTATATATATATAGAAATATTTAGGATCTGTTTGGGGCAGCTACAACTTATCCAACTTATCCAGATAAGTAGTTTATCATGATAATATGATAATAAACAGCTTATTCTGATAAGTTGGCTAACTATTTGGTTTGTGTGTTTTGTAAACAAGATAAACTAAATAAGATATATTTGGATAATGAGGTTAGGTTGCAAAAAATATTATATGCATATTAAATATTAATATTAATTTTCATTTTGAATTTAGAAAATTTATTTATTTATTTATTATTTTTATTTTTATTTTGGGAGGCAGTGGGACGTTTAGGAGGGTGGTGAAGAAGAAATCAACAGAGAACTTCAAATGGCAGCCATACGTCACAACGCTGATGAGCACATCCATGTGGACTTTCTACGGCCTGTTGAAGACCAATGGTCTCCTTGTGGTCACGGTCAACGGGACCGGCACTCTTCTTCAGGCCATTTATGTTCTCCTCTATCTCATCTACACTTCCAAGGACACCAGGGTTCCTCTCTCTCTCTCTCTCTCTCTCTAGAAATTATTACATGTGACGACCGTTTGTCCGGACGATCGTGCGGATGGGCTGCCGTGCAATACATGGCACATGACAGCATGACAGCATCCGAACAGTCATCCGGACATAAGTAACAGTTTTTCATCGCTCTTTTCATCATTTTTTTCTCGCTCTAAATTTTATCGAATAAGTTAAAATTGCATGATTCTTAAAAGAATCATATGATTCTAAAATTCATGGTTATTGAATGCTTGACAATTAAGAGAGACATCATAAATTGTAATGTTAGAAATCATGAAGTTTGACTCAATCATATCAGTCCATTATGGAGCTAAAGTTGTGTAAGCCCAGGGGCCAGGGCAATTGCTCGTCTTGAACATAACTTGTTTCGTGCCTATGAAAGCCTATTCTTTTTCTCAATTGGAAAATACTAGATTACGAAGTAGAGAGTAAAAAACCTTTTTTTTTTCATGAGTTGTTATTAGAATTAGCTTATTGAAGAAATGGTAGAGAGATGCTGAGGCAATGACGATCGGATGAAGATGGTCGGGCAATGATACTCGAGTGAAGTTAGTTGGTCAACTATAGTTGGGCGATGACGATTATTGGTATAGTCGTCTTTAACATCATTCATCAAATGCGGTAGCTCTTTCAAAATTCAGATTAATCGCTCCTTCACATGTAGATTATCGATTTATATGGAATTCAAATTTCATAAATTTAAACAAAACATCAATAGACTCTATCGAATGACTCAGAGTAATTTATCATTTCATTAATGTGACAAAGCTTTGAACTGCACGACAATTGAATTTATAAACATATTTATGCTTAATTAATCCACCTAAATTTATATTGAACTAATTAATAACACCTAAATTTTTATCTTTTATATTTATATCACTCAAATCTTTCATATTAGAAACAAAATATCGCTAATTTAGCTTTTTTCATGCATAAATAAAGCGGTATATGGATAAAAATTGAAGTTTATGAGGTAGATGTGTAAATAAATGTGAAGTGAGTGGTATGCATGTAAATCTTCCAAAAATTTATATTGAACTAATTTGTAAATAGATTCAATAATTTTTAAGCTTATCTTATTATAATTTGAAATATAAATTGCAGATTTATATGGCAAAAATGGTGGGATTATTGAATATTGGAGCAATTGGAGTGGTCATTTTGGTGACACTTGTAGCACTTCATGGAAGCTTGAGGCTTTTGGTAATGGGCTCTTTGTGTTCAGCCCTAACCATAGGAATGTATGCATCACCTTTATATGCAATGGTAAGAAAATATATCTTGTTTTAATATATATATATATATATATATATATATATATATATATATATATAATACATTTAGAATATTAACCCTCAGCTATTCTAGTAGTAATAAAATCAAGAGCATAACAGAGTATAAATTATTATTTATCATTTTTTATTATTATTTCAATGAGTTGATCATATCATGCACAAATACATGATATTGGTAATAATATTATTTTTTTTGGAAAAATAAATAAATAAAGGAATACAATAAAGTAACTAGATTTATTTTTCTATGACAGAGAATGGTGATGAAGACAAGGAGTGTAGAATATATGCCTTTCTCCCTTTCCTTCTTCCTCTTCCTAAATGCAGGGATTTGGAGCATCTACTCTGTGCTTGTTAAAGACATATTTATATTGGTAAATAATCAATCTATAGAGAAATTAATAATCATGTTTCACAGATGAAATTATTTTATTTAAATTTATATATTTATGTAGATTCCAAATGCCATTGGATTTGTTCTGGGTTCAGCTCAATTAGTAATCTATTTTATTTACAAGAAGAAATCTCCTAATTCAGCAAAGGAGGTAGACTTAGAAAAAGCAGCAGCAGAAGATGAAGACTCGACTCAATCTGTGGATAATATGGAAATGCATAACAGAAGGAAAGATGATGCCAATATGGTTAGTAAGCATTTGAATAAAGGAAGAAGCCTTCCTAAACCTTCCTTGAACAAACAGAATAGCTTTTCAGGGATTCTTAAGACCCTATCTCTAACTCCTCATGAGTTAAAATCATACTGGCAAACAGATGGATATACTGCACTTTGAAATGTTATGATGTTATGGTGGTTTTATGTTTTGAGATAGTTTGTTTAGAAATGGTAAGATGAATCTAGGAGAGGAGCTTTGAAAAGATGAGTGAGGGGTCATCTTTTGAGGAAGAAAATTGTATTACTATATTTTGAGATGATCATAATTAGAAAATAAATGATTAAATGTATATGATATTTAAGTAATGATAGAAAGTGGTACTTGCATACATACAACCAATTTGTATATATTTACATATCTAACGCCTAAACATTATTTTTATATTTATAACTCCTAATTTTTTCATATTACATGAAAAATAACAATTTTTTAACTATAAAAAAATGAAATACACATTTCCATTCGTAGAACAATGTAGTATATCCATGTAAAAATTGAAGCTTAAGTTTTAGGTGTGTAAATACATTTGAACTAAGTGATATGTATGCAAGTCTTCATAATAGAACTTGATATATGATAAAAAAATGTCAAATGTGCACTTTTATTTCTTCTTGTTTTGTTTTAATGTCATCTAAATTTTAGCATTTGTATTAACACTTTGATTATATGTTTTCCATCTTAAAAAAAACACATATCAATATGTTTTTGATATTATTTTATTTTGGACAACTTCTTCTTTGTAATGGCTTTCATGCTAATAAGTTGAAAGTGGAACTTATTCACTAATTATGTATTATAATGTTTTAATGGAACTAAACACCTATTAAGAAATTGTGAATTAAAATAAATTTACATTTTCTCCTATTCCTTAAGCCAAATATATCTATGTTAAGCAATTTAAATCCATACATGTAATAAATATATTTTGTGAAAATTTTCTTACAATTTGATTTGATGGCATAAAAAATTTATTGATTAGCATGAAATTAATTAAAAAAAGAAAAATTAACATGCATGTCACACAATTAGCTATTGGAGCTTAGGACAACTTATGTAGCTCCCAACTTTGACTTCTGTAGCTTATGTACATTATCGTTGCTTTCCACTACGATATATGTGCCAACTATGACCTAAATGATCCACAACTCATGCAACTCTCTATTACGCTCTAATTGACTAACTTCGGTCTTCGTAGTCCACAACTTATACGCTCCCAACTATAACCTATGTGACATACGGATACTACAAAAGCTCTTTTTAACCAATGTGACTAACGACGAATTACGTGGTCCACAGCTCATTAATACACTTAAAATATAGTCTGTGTGTACTCATTTTTATACCTCTTTTTGAGATATTGTGTTTTAATGATATGTATTTGTATATTTTTCTTTCAGGTACAATCAAATGGATAAAAAATGGTGAAAAGAGTGAAAAATGATCAAATTTGGAGAAAAAATGGAAAAGGTGCAAAAAAAACTAAGGCGCCTAAGCGCCCAGAACTGGCGCTTACGCGCTAGTTAAATATAGAGAGCTACGCCTAAGCGCCAGGTACCTCGCACTTAAATGCCAGAAGTAGTTATTTGATGATTCATTAAATTTGGATGAATTTTTTAAGATGTGTTTGAAGCAACCCATGGTGAAAACGTGGAAAATAGTTAATGAACACGAAAATTCATTTAATTAGCTTTTGAAAGGACGCAACTTTTACAAGATTCATTGAATAAGGACATATTTTGAAGAGACACCAATGCACCTCTTAGATTTTTATAAAAGAAGATTTGGAGAAGAGATTAGAGAGGGAGATCATCCATAAGACCAATCCAGTGCCAACCACCACATATGTCACCGCCGCCGCAGGCACCGCCCGCCCACTTTTCTTTTTATTTTTAGTTTTAGTTTGTATTTTAAGTGAAGAAAGACATTCAAATGAACTTAAAGACATTTAGTGGAGAGGATTTGAGATAAGTTTTTATATTTGTTATTACATTTGATTTTAATTTATACTTCTTATTTGTGAGCACGATTTCTATTTTCAAACTCAAGTGTGGTTGTGTTTTTTCCATGAATTATGAGTAATTTTTTTATCTTTTTTCATTAAAATGATAAGTGATTAAGTATTAGAGGGAAGTTGTGTGAAGTATTAGTCTTTAATGTTAGAAGAAGTTGTGTTGATTTTAAACATTCTACTTCATTTACTTTTTGATTTGGCCAATTAAGATATTAATACCTATTGTGAGATATTCGGGGCTTGATCACAAAGTCTTATATTCGAGGTTTAGTCAAAAAGTTTTATATTACTTGATAACGATACATATACTTGCGTGGTATCCCATATTTAAATATTATAATTGTATTCTTATTTGCTTCGAAGTTAAAAATTTACATAGTTTTTGCTTGGGATTAAGTCTTTAGCTCTGTTGCAAAGTAAGCATTATTATTAAGGAAATTAAACATATAATTGCATGCATCGCATTAACATATATAAAGAGAATCGGGATCACTCATGCAACTCCAAAACTTGTCCTCTATGGCCTATGACCAATTACATTCTACGTGGCCTACATCTCATGTAGCTTCAAATTCTGGTTTTCATGGCCGATCGATGCTCCAGAAGCAACATTCTACAATCTACATTGCCAACTACTCCCACGACTTTCAAATAATACCACTACAACCACTTAATGCCATAGTGACCGTCTATAAAATTCACGACAACTACTGTTTTCATTGCAATCCATAAGTGTTTTTGGGTCTGTCACAACTATCGCAATTGAAGTAACATTATACATCAACACTTAATTCAATATTCTTTAATTTAATAGAAGAGTGAGTATTTATACTTCCAATTACAAACTTGATTATTTCAAGACTAATTCCCATTATTATTATTTTTTCTTTATAGGGCTTTTCATATAATAAAATTAAGGTGTCTCCTCCCACTTCTCTTTTATCAATGCATGACGCTAAAATGCTAAATTACTACTCTACTACGATAATCCTTCTTATTTCTTTCATGAAAAATTAAAACTTAGTTATCATTAAATTAAAAATTAAGGATTAGTCTCTTAATTAGAGTTTCTCAATTTTTTGGATTTCTAAATGAATATTCTTCCCACTAAATTTTCATACCCAATCAGAGTGGTCAAAACATCTCCACCCACCGCCATACCTTCCCCTAAAAAGACACAAATCGAGAGCCAAGAAGTCTCCCAAACAATGGCTCGTCTCGTCATCCTCCTCCTCCTCGTCCTCATCGTCCCCTCTATCTTCTCCACCTCAATCTCCGATCCCCTCTCCGCTTACGACGTCCTCAGATCCTACAACTTCCCCATCGGACTCCTCCCCAAAGGCGCCCTAGGGTACGATCTCGATCCCACCACCGGGAAGTTCTCCGCTTACTTCAACGGAACATGCTCCTTCTCCATCGAATCTTACCAGATCCGTTACCAGTCCACCATCACCGGCACCATCTCAACCAACCATCTCAGCAATCTCCACGGCATCAGCGTCAAGGTGCTCTTATTCTGGCTCAATATCGTCGAGGTTATCAGGGACGACGAAGAACTCGAGTTCTCGGTAGGTATCGCTTCCGCTGATTTTCCGATCGAAAATTTCTATGTCAATCCGCAGTGCGGATGCGGATTGAATTGTGATGGAGTTGGTTCGGCGAAGCTGCTGAGATCGAGTGTTTAGATTGATTCTGTTTGGGTGATTTGTGGGGATTTTTAGGATGGATTGGAGCGATTAGATGGATTTTTGGGGGAGGAGAAATTAGGGTTTATGGGGTCATTGAAGGTAGTAATTTTGGGGATAACGTTCTGCTGTCCGTTTCTTATTTTTTAAGTTATCTGTTTACCGATATAATAAAGGCTGCGAAATCTGAGAAATTTATTGTCATGGAAATTAACATTTTTTAAATGCATTATCTTTTATTTTAAAATTGCTCCTTATTTAAAGCTAGTAATATTTTATTAAATTATTAAACATTAAATTGGTAAATTTATTATAAAATTAATTTAATTTTTTTAAAAAAAAGAAAATTAGATGAACATAAAAGAAAAAAAATTTATTTGATGGGCACATAAAACATCAAGATTTTACACTCTTACATATCCAAAAATAGTGGATCATAATTTAGACATATATTTATTTAAACGCGTGTAGCCTGTTGGTAAAGCTGTCTATCTGGGAGTTGTAAGTCCCTTCATGTCACTGGTTTGAATTTCTTTATGTGTAGGGTGCGGTATTCAAATATTTAGCGTACATAGAGATGACCTAGGCTTTTCTAGCATCCGTCAATTCCAATTTATTTATATAATAAAATAAAATAAAGAATGAGTGGAGGCTATTATGCTAGTTCTGATCATTCCTCATGCACCTAAGAATTTAAGTATCACACCCTAAACTCAGGGAAATCAAACTCTAGATCAGAAGGGACTTACAATTGACAATCAAACGTACAACCAACTGATCTGAGTTCAGTGTGTGTATGTGTATACACTTACATGCATATATTATACATATATTTATTTACAACTATCTAATAATGATGTGTTGTAAAGTATATAAAAATATAAATTAGTTTTTTATTAATTTGTTGTAAAATTCGAAAGATTTAATCAATCATATATATTTTTTTTGAATAAGCTAAACACTAGGTAAATGGATACGATTTGACTTGGAAGAATCAAAATATAATTAATTTTAATGATGAACTTAAATATTTTTTTCGCATATATAATATATATTAGAAACATTAAATAATTTTCTTAAAAGCTATCATTTTGGCATATAATACAAATAATACTTACATTAATCATTAGGCCATTTATTTATTTACATTATTTAATTAATTTAGTATCTACAAATTTAGTATATTTGATTGGTTGTAAACAAAATAAAAATTTCTTTATTTTTCTAAGCAATCAAATTAATGCCAATAAAAAAGATCCATAACTTTAATGAGATTATGACTAGGAGTATAATCTAGTCTAAGCTGATTCATGATTGGGCTCAAGCTTCGCTCAATAAGTGGTTATGACATGTTAAGCTCAAGCCAGCTCTGACTCGACTGTTTAATTTGTACATGTGATGGGCTTGAGCTTGGCTTAATAAGTAGTGCATGTGATGAGCTCAATGAGCTAACAAGCCTATCTGTCTAGACCCCAGACAGGAAACGGGAAACGTCATCCCACACACAATGACAAAGCTTTTGGGACATTGTCGTGCATACCACACAATGCTTATATATTTACATATCTAAAACCTAAAATTTGATTTTTACATTTATCACACCTCGGTGTCACATAAACTTATGTGTAAAAATATATTTCACTCTAAACAATATAGTGATTTTTTATATGATTTCATGCAAATATGAATGTTTAATTATTAGTTATGTAAATACATAAGAATTGTGTGGTATGTAAGTGCCCCTAAACTTTTACATGTTTAGTAGTGCTTTTATAAAAAAAATGTATATATTTATAATACCCATCGCAATTTTCTAAGAAATTATTTTACCCACCATAACTTTACAACTATCTTTTTTTTAAGTATTGCAGTCACCCCAAACAGACCATTTAATGTAAACAAGACTTAGGGCCCGTTTGGGGCAGCTTATTTGGTGCGGTGTCGTTTTAAAAACGCACCTGGTCTATTTGGGTAAACAGTTTTTTCACACCGCACCTATCTATGTGCTGTGGTAGCTTATTGCCAACTGTCTTGCTTTTCCAAAAACATAAAAATTTACAATAGTCATTGTAACTAGCTTATCAGCAGATTATTCAATAAGCTACAGCTGTCCCAAACAGACCCTTAGTAGAAAGTTACAAATTTACGCCACACAAATCTAATATTAGAGCTAAACCTCTACCCACAACAAACACTTTTACATATATATACATAAAAGACAACCTAACAAAAAGTACAGGGTAATGTTTTTCATAAAGACAGATCAAAGAGGAAATATTTTTATTAAAATTTAATTTTGATGAACTTTAAAAATTTATGAATTTATTCTAAAATGAGTATAATATATAAATTATCATTCAATTTTTTATATTATACTCCTCTAAAAGTAATTTAAAAATATTTTAAAATTCATCATAATTAAAATTTTAATAAAAATATTTCCACCTAATATTTTTTTTTTCAGCAAAGCTCACACCTCATAAGAAGAAGAGGCACTCTTTGCCAACCCCCCTCCAGCCCGTTCATATGCATCGCAGGAATTTCTTCTAAAACGGTTCCGATCCTTACACCCTGCTTCAATAAAAAAAAAAATGAATACTTATTATCAATTCATTATAATTATTTTTTTATTTGAATTTAAGAGAATAAATAGAAAAATTATGTCTATATATGCAATTAAATGGGTTAATGTCCTCAGTTGATGATCATGTTGCTCGATGACTATCGACAATGCTCTTTGTACTACAGTTAATAAATAACAATCATCCGATCATTGATGATGATTACGTCGTTCATCCTAATATCGATCAATGGCTCTATGTCGTGATGATTGAAACTGATCCTGTCGAGCATCACAATCATTAGGAGAAACTTATGACCGTTAAAAATCAATATGTACACTTACGAATGCTGTCAAACAAGCCCTTAAGTTGAAATTTAGCTCGAAGATCGTTAATCGTTCGTAATTTGATTCAAATTCTAGCTCGGATCGAAAAAAATGAGTTTTTCTATGAGCAAACAAGTTTGAATTGAATTTTTTTTTTGTCGATTTTGAGCAGTACGCGGATCGGCTCGAACTGACTTGAGATCAGCTGAAATTATTTTTTATTTATAAAAATCATATGCAATGCTAAATAAAATCAAATATAATAACTCATCACAATTTCCTTTTTTTGAGGGCTCTTATTCAATACATCGAGATTCTTCGCTTTGTTTCCAATCAATATGCTACGAATTAGAGCACAAATTATCACAATTTACATGAAATGAGTTCTTCAAGGTCAAGGTTGTAAAAAAAAGATTGTCATAAATTAAATTTTGTGATCAATTTTACAATGAATGCGGGTTGTCCATAAAAGTGTGAATTTGGCTCAAAAATTGATTCGAATTTTAACTCGAATCAAGTGAGCAAGCCGAGCTATGAGTCTAAACTTTGGATCGAATTTTTTTCACCGAGTTGTACACTTATAGGCTCGAATTATATATATATATATATAATGAAATAAAATAATTTTTAGATATTTTTAAAATTAATTATATTTTAAATTAAAACATAAATATGATAAAATAAAATAAAAAACAGAAAATAAAACCCAAACGTAATATTTTTACCCTCAACACAGCGCAAACTAACTACCAAAGCTCACCAGAAAAAGGGGATACCGGAGGAGTTATTCCGGCGGGCGAAGCCGGCGGCGTTCCGGTCATCGGCGAAGAGTATCCCGCCGGCTTCTTTATCATAATACTTCTGGTCACCTTCAGCATCTCCTCCGGTAAATCACCGCCATAGTCTGCGCTTAGTTTTGGAAGAAATTAAGGGGGGGAAAAAACAGAATTTTGAGAAGAAAGAGACGATTAGTGGTCAGCTTACCCTTCCCGGAATTTGGCCGGAAGGTGAGAGGAGCCGGTTTCCGGAGGCGGCTGAGGCCGGTCTCCGGCTGAGGTCCGGCGAGGGTGTCGTCCCAGAGAATTTCAAGAAGGCCCATGAAGATTTTGTTTATTACGAAACTGCCACTGATATGGAATGGTAGGAGTAAGTGATTGAATGAATGCGGGTCTTAGGAAGATATTTATAGAGCTTTTTTACTTTAGAAGATATTTTTGGGATTAAATTTGTTTTTATTGAATTTCTCTGGAGTCTTACACAAACATCACTCAATGTTATGAGGAATTATTGCATACAGATATCGCATGTAGAGATGCATGTTAATTTATATTATCGATCACCGCAATCAAAATTTTTTTTTTAAAAAAAATATATTGAAAGTGGGGCCCACTGAAATATATTTTTGTGTTGATCGACGGTGGAGATCGAGTCCGTATGGAATAATTTTTCCAATGTCTTCGTATTTACAAATGTTACACCTAACTTTTACATTGAAAAGTAAAACACGGCGTGTACGTAAAAAATTAAAATTTAGTGTTAGATTTTGTAAATATATAGAATTAAGTGGTGTGCATGTAAATTTTCTCTTATTTTTTAAAATTTAAAATTTTGACATTGTTTTTTGGAAGATTTGGGTGTTCTACATGTGAAAATACAATTTTAATATTAGATTCGTAAATTCATAAAAAATGGCAGGTATGTATGTAAATGTCCCTTTTTTTTCATATTTATAAGATATTAATTAACCTCCACGTTTATTATTTACATGAAAAAATTGGTTCTAAAGAAAAAAAAAAAGAAAATTGATTTTTTGTAAATATCTTGCATATGAAAGGAGTAATGGCCCCACCAAAGAGTACGCCCCCCAATCATTTTACGCCACGTAATAAACATCATTATTAAGAATTTTTAACTTTTTAAAGTGGGGCCCACTTTCATACGGGTCAAAAGAGCGATTTGTTCTTATTGGGAAAAAAATTTTCTGTGTGGACTCCTGACGTAGCTCCACGTGCGGACCAAGTTATTTCTAAGTTATTTTCAGGTTTTTCTGGGTTATTTTTAATAATATCGAAATAACCCAGAAATACCCCAAAAATAAGACCGCGGGTTATTTCTGGGTTATTTTGATATTATTAAAAATAACCCAGAAATAACTTAGAAATAACTTGATCCGCACGTAGAGCTACGTCAGGAGTCCGCATAGGGTGATCGGACACAACTATGCCATGCATGAGGTCGCCATATGGAATAATTTTTCCCAACCAAGAGGAAAAAAATCTCTCGCTCTAATATCATAAATTTGAGCTAAATCTTTTTTAATTAAGAAAAATCTGAGCAAATTTAGAGATTGCACGAATCGTGAAGCGCTATCAAGGTATAGATTTTAGTCGAGCTTGCCAATCAGGAATGGTGACGTGTCCTGCGGATAAGACGAGAATAAGAGCCGCCAGATGTTGATGGGTGGGTTCGGGCCTGATCGGGTCCGCTGAGAGCGCCGCGTGCTTGTTTTAAATGGGCTAAGGGACCCGCCCATTTTGTCCCACAACAAAATAAATGCCAACTAAAATTGGGCCCACAACATTGCTACTTTTTGTAGCCTGGATTTTCTTAGCTATGCTAAGATAATTGATAGGATTTATAAGCACAATTTTCCCCCTTCAAATTTAAATTTTACTTGATGATAATTTAATTATTTTTTATATAAAATATCGATTTTATCCTTCATAAATTATCACTTTGTCATTCTTTGTCTTAGCCACTCCCGTATTGGGGAAATATTTACACACGGACGACACACACAAAGTTGTGTGCGTAATATCCTCTCAATAACCTCTCTTTCAAAATTATGGGGGTTATTAAGTTATTAATTTCAATAACAAATAAACGCAATAACCTTCCAATAACATTCGTATGTTCTATTTTGATGTTATTCATAGGTTATTACGAAGGTATTGCGGGGTTAATCGGGTACGCACGCAGAGCTGCGTGCGTTTTCCTTACTCAAATATTTTCTAAATAAAAGTAATAAAATTTTGATGATTGATAAAATATATTTTATGTTAGGGTACCCCTCGAAACTAGCTATTTACAAATCAACAGTCGTCTTTCATCTATTTTTCAAATTCTTGCTCAAATACCAAAATTCATGGTAAAACTGCAACCCATATTTTCATTTTTATCGAATTCTCAGAAGTTTTAGTAATCACATTCATAAATGGATGGGTTAGATTGTTCAAAATTAATCATATGAATGATTAATTTGCAAATACTAATATTTCAGTATGTAATTATCCCTTTATATTAAAGAATAATATTTAAAAAAATAATATAAAGCTTTTGGCCCATGTTGAGATTTAAAGAGTAATAAGAATGATTATAAGGATTAGATTGATAAATAATTATGATATAATTTTAAAATTAAAAGAAATTACTAAATACAATTTAACAAATTATAGATTTTTTCGTTTAAAAAATATTATTATCTTTGAGATTTTAGTAATATAAGTTTGAAGATTAAAAGTATTATTAAAATGAATGGAGAAGGTTATTTTTGTAAATATTATTTATGAATAGAGGATATGTGAAGAATGTACTAATTATAGAGCCCATGAAACTTTAATAGTTACATTAGGGTTGTCAAAACGGCTCGTTGTTCGCGAACAGCTCGTGTTCGACTTGTTAAGAAGCTCGTGTTCAGCTCATTCGCTAAGTTAACGAGCCGAACACGAGCAACACGAACAAAGATTTGTTTGTTTTAGGCTCGTTTATACTGTGAAGTGGTGATTAACAATGATGACAGTGGCGGTGGACGTGCCTTTCACTAGACGATGATAATCTGATGCCTGTGGTGCAGGTTTGGTGGTGTCGGCTATGTGATAATGGTTTGGCGACGGAGTCAACGACCAGGCGGCGGTCACAACAACGACGCCCTTAGTTGGACGAGGGTGTTCTAACAACAGTGATCCACCGTGATGGCTACAATGGATGGTAAATGATAATCTAGTGATGGTAGTCGTGTCAGCCGGGTGGTGGTGGTTTGACAATGACAATAGCACGAAGAATGTGGTACAGCACGACGACGAGCTGGATAGAACGATCTAACAATATCGATGAATGATGATGGTCAGATGACGGTGGAAGCAATAGCTCAGCATCAGTCTGGAATAGTGGCGGTGACCCAAATTCAGTGGTTCGACGATGCTGACCTCATAGAAGTGGTGATGGCTTAACATCAGTTGGATGACAGTCTCACAGTGGTTGTTTGATGGAGGATGACCGTGACGGTGGCATGGCAACGGTGACCTGACAATAGTAACGAAAACTACCCGACAACAGTGGTCCAATGACATTGACCTGATAGTGGCTGAAGCAGCGGCATCCCGACAATAGTGGTCAGATAGTGGGAGCGACGTCGGGCAACAATAGTTCGATGGCAACAGCCCAACGACAGTGGCATCGCGGTGGTGGAGCTCAAAAATCCTCAAGAGCTTTGAGTGCCCTCAGCCTACTCAGCCAAATCTCGGACCCCTTTTGAGAATAGAACGAGGCTCGATTTATGGGTTTTTGAGAGTAACAACCTCCATAAATATTGCATGAACTTGGGTCACTCCATCAGACTACTAGAAGTAATTCTCTTGATCAAATGTAAATTTATAAGTATTTCACTGTCTTAATGATGTTATGATTAAATGATCTTAAGCACATTAGATTTACCATGTAGAGACACTCGATTTGACTATAAACTTGTTAAATTTCAAGATCATTTGGTTCCCAAATATATCTCAAGCATCTTATTATGCT
>NEWO01000126.1:815871-830312 GCA_003013225.1 Phalaenopsis aphrodite | reverse complement strand
GGAAACATTCAAATCTTGATAAAAAGTCATCTCGAGCTCCGATTTCAGAAGACTTTTAGTCAAAGTGACCGACTTGATCAGACGGACTTCATGATACAAAAACTAGCTCAATCAGAGTCAAATCAAGCTCAGATCAACTCATTGAACCACACAGATGATTTTCGAACACATTTGGAAGGTCAAGCGGTTGTCGAATATGGCAAGTTTATACTTGAATCGAGCATCTCGAGAAGACAAAAATAACGAGCCCAAAATCACTCAATTCGAACATCATTAAGGCACTCAAATGTCTATTAAATATTGTATGATCGGGAGAAACTTTACGGACAGTCCGATCAAAATGTTTCATATTTCTGCATTAATGACATTCATAACACTATAAATAAAGTCTCACCCCTCACATGAGAGAGGGGGGACTTGGGGCTTCAGAGAGAACTAGAAGCTCTGAGAAGGAGATAAAGTCCAACAAAATCCCGACTATCGTCGACCACCGCCAGCCGTCGTCAACACTCGTCGATCGTCGTCAACGACCTTCGACCAGATGTCGTCGATCAACGTTGTAACTTGGAAAATCTAGTAACCCCTCCCATCAGTATGACAAGAGCTCACCACTACGATCAATGTGCTAACAACCTACACGGTCATCAGCTCATGCAGTTCCCGAATTTTGCCTCAGCGATCTACAAGCGTCATTAATACTTCCACCAACAGCCTACGTAGTTATCAGCTGATACAATTCTTGAATACTGGCACCAACAGCCTACGAACGTCATCAATATTCACCCCAACAACCTACGTGATCATCAGTTCATGTAGCTCCTGACTCCAGCCCCCGCGGTCTACGGACGTCATTAATAATCGGCAATTACAATCTACGTGATTCACAGTTCTCGTAACTGTTTACTATGACTTCTCTAGTCAATCAACGCTTTTGAAGCAACCATTTACAACACTCACAATGGACTAATACATCCACAACAATCAACAATGACCCTTGTAACATGCTGTCACAAAGAACTGCAGTCAGATTATAGTTATACAACTTTGTAATTTCATCTTCCTTAATTCAGGAGAAGTGTATCTGTGTACTCATCATTCATAGTGAACTATTTCAACTGGGCTAAGTCACGTTGTTATTCCCCCTTCAAAAGTTTTCCGCGTAAAATGTCAATGTGTATCCTCATGCTTACTTCTTTTATGCTATCTTTGTGTGTTAATTTCTCGTGCAACGCTAAAACGATAATCTATTACTCTACGGCCGCGAATTTTCTGGCACGCACTATTATTATTATTATTATTATTATTATATATATATATATGTATATATATATATATATATATATATATATATATATATATATATATATATATATATATATATATATATATANCGAATCTCGAGATGATATTTTAAGCATGAAACATTCAAATATTGATAAAAAGTCATCTGGAGCTCTGATTTCAGCAAACTTTTAGTCAAAGTGACCGCCTTGATTGACGGACCTCATGATATAAAAACTAGCTCAATCAGAGTCAAATCAAGCTCAGATCAACTCACTGAACCACACAGATGATTTTTGGACATATTTGGAAGTTCAAACGGTTGTCGAATATGGCAAGTTTATACTTGAATCGAGAGTCTCGAGAAGACAAATATAACGAGCCCAAAATCACTCAATTCGGACATCTTTAGGCACTCAAATGTCTATTAAACATTGTATGATCGGGGGAAATTCTTAGGACAGTCCGATCAAAATGTTTCATATTTCTGCATTAATGACATTCAGAATACTATAAATAGAGTCTCATCACTCACATGAGGGGGGAGGACTTGGGGCTTCAGAGAGAACTAGAAACTCTGAGAAGAAACTGAAGTCCAACAATATCCCGACTATCGTCGACCGCCGCCACCCGTCGTCAACACTCGTCGATCATCGTCAACGACCTTCGACCAGATGTCGTCGATCAACATTGTAACTTGAAAAATCTAGTAACATCTCCTGTCGGTATGACAAGAGCTCACCATTACGATCAATGTGTTAACAACCTACACAGTCATCAGCTCATGCAATTCCCGACTTTTGCCTCAGCGATCTACGAGCATCATTAATAGTTGCACCAACGGCCTACGTAGTTATCAACTAATACAATTCTTGAATCTGGCACCAGCGGCCTACGAACGTCATCAATATTCGCCCCAACAACCTACGTGATCATCAGTTCATATAGCTCCTGACTCCGGCCCCTGTGGTCCACGAACGTCATTAATAATCGGCAATTAAAATCTACGTGATTCACAGTTCCCGTAACTGCTTATTATGGCTTCTCTGGTCAATCAACGCTTTTGAAGCAACCATTTACAACACTCACAATAGACTAATACATCCACAACAATCAATAATGACCCTTGCAACTTGTTATCACAAAGAACTGTAGTCAAATTATAGTTATACAACTTTGTAATTTCATCTTCTTTAATTCAGGAGAACTGTATTCGTGTACTCATCATTCATAGTGAATTATTTCAACTTGGCCAAGCCTTGTGATTTTTCCCACTTCAAGGGTTTTTCACGTAAAAAGTCGACGTGTATCCTCCTGCTTACTTCTTTTCTGTTATCTGTGTGTGTTAATTTCTCGTGCAGCGCTAAGACAATAATTCATTACTCTACCGCCGCGAATTTTCTGGCACACACTATTATAATTATAATAATAATAATAATAATAATTATTATTATTATTATTATTATTATTATTATATATAAATTTTTTGGCACTCATTAATATATATATATATATACATATATATTGCTAAATAAAATCGAATAATAAGCCACAGGCAGATCACAAGCTGAAACAAATCCAAATTAACTCAATTTGAGCCATTTTATTTTGATTTCAAGGCACGTCAAGCCAATTCATAATGGAACAAATCCAAATAACTTCAATTTGAGCCAGCTTTTTTCGATTTCAATCCCAACTCAATCCATTTGGGTTGATTTCGATATAACTCATGTATGATTTAGGATCCAATATGCATCAATTATATAAGCATAAGAATTAGTGCATGCGGTGTTCTCATGGAAGCCTTTGAAGTTGTATATAACACCAAAAAAATTATAAAATAGTAATTTATTAATCCTGATTAATTTAATTTAATTTTAAGATAAATTATTTTAATGCTATATTTTTATCATCTTTGATCTCTTAAATGCATGGCTATTTATTGAATTTTTTTGTGTCTTATGATTCCATGTAATTCTAACTCATAATTCTGAAGAAACATTATGAAAGAAGTGAGAAGAAGCTTGGGAATTCTTTAGCAGAAAAAAGAGAGTAAAAGAGAGAGCTAGAGTTGCTCCTCCCTCTTCTTCCATCTGCTTCTTACGCATACATCAGAGTCTCTGTGCTCGCCCAAGGATTAAGGAATAGAATAATAAGCTACAATGTAGGTTGTACATTATGGATTTCAGGTAGAGCGCCCGCCCTCTCCATTAACATCATTCTGGAGCGGTACACATGAGATTTATGAGATATGACTCCAAAGTTGCGGGAGACTAGCTCTGGAGCAATGTATCCGATTGTTCCACTTGCAGCGCTGACACAAACGATGTTGTAATCCTTAGGGTACAGTCCCGCGAGCCTGAAATGTGAGACTTTGTGGACGAAGCTTCGATCCAAAAGGATGTTTTGAGGCTTAATGTCGAAGCAATTTGTTGGGATGAGAGCTCTTTTGGAGTCTTCGGAGCATAATCCGCAGAGACAATGAACATTCAGGTGGTGAATTCTTCCAATTGTGGAGACTTGGCTTGTGAAATCGTCACCTGGAGCTCCCTGCAAGTAGCTTCACTGTAACAAAATGGCTGTGGGGAGCTCCCCTATGCACATGGAGCCGAATCCTCCTCGTCCCAACTGCTCCTTAAAGTGTCCGGTAATGGCCATAATATCAGTATAAGAGTATCTTGTATGATTGATATTTTGCAGAGCTAGCAGAAATTTCTCCACTGCATCTTCCGATGAACATATTGTCCAGAATTTATGAGCAAGGAAGAAGAGCACAGATAATGGAGCAAAAACCAATCTTGCTATGATATGCAACACTGTAAACAGAAACAGAAACAAAATCAGCTCCTTCTTTTGTTTACAAACAATCAAATTTCAATTTTTCTCACAGATCACAAGCTGAACAATCTCCATGATGACTATAAGGACGATCGACGGGTGGAAAATTCAAACTAAACAGTCGATCTGAAGTATAATCTTCAAAGCAGGCTGGAAAGTGCACCTCAGCCATAAAAACTGCTGGAATCATGGATTGGAAATTGCTTCTTCTAAAGTTGTCATGAAACATGCTGAAATAGGTTCAGTACTGCAGCCATCAGAAATATTCAATGAAGAATAGCTAATCAAATTAAAAAAGAGGGATTTTGATCCATTCTTTTCTTATTTCAATGAATTTCGAAGACGCCGTATTATCAGAATGGATGTGGTGAGGGGGCATGAGTAGACCATGACAGAAAAAATCCGCCATGAATGGCATCAAAAGGATTTGAGTTTACATCAGTTGCAAGCATCATACACAGAAGGCTGCAAGAAGTTGCCAGATCTGATACTAAATAACCAGAAACACTATAAACATATGAATCTCTCCAACTCAAACAAGGAATTAACCAATGCTCCTTTGTAGTTAGCTTTTTTGAACAAATTATTAAGCAAATCCAATACCAGTGTCTTAACTGATAGAATTTGGAAATAAAAACAGAAGTTGCAGGCAATGATTTGATGGGAACACTGCAAGCTGTTTCTTAGCAGGCCAACCTCAATAGCATCCATCATACTGTCTGCATAATTGATTTGGTTTATTGAGAACTGATCTGACAGGAACTCCATCAATATTCTGTTGCTGCAGCAAGTGAGCTGGTAGTTGGGATCCCCGCATTTTGCGAGGTCTCCTTTGAGACAAAAGGGATATTGGATCAGAAGACCTCTGCAAGATGAAGGCTTGCAGAGTAGGGGGGATCTTGATGGGCTTCTGTAAATCTGATGGAGGTGAAGAAGAGGAAGGAGAGGTTGATATGAGAAAGAAATGATAATCTCCGCCATTCCATTCAGTTGGAACTGAAGAGAAGAAGATGAAGTTTAACAGGTGAAGAGATCAGCAGAAGAAACAAAAATTATTTGTGTGGGAAGAAAGTTAAGGAATCATTTGGTTTGAGATTTTGTTTAGCGTTGACTTTATATGGAGCTTAGAAAAAGTCTAATGTTGATCGTCATCGATGTTAGACATTTTCATAGAAAAAAAAAACAAAATTGATTAGAATACCATGGTTTCAAGCCAACCTTGCCATCTATTTATAATGACAAATTGACAGTTCATACTAAATACTGAGTGTTTAAAAAAAAGAGGGGGTGGGGGGGTGTCGGTTTGGCGTGGAAATTTACATACATACCAGCTCATTCTTATGTTTTTACATCTCTACCACCTGAACTTCAATTTTTACAAAAAATGCCCTTCAAATTGTATTTTTTATTTTCCTCAGTAAATGTCCCTTAAAAAAAAAGGAAGATTTACCTACACACCACTCAATATCATGTATTTATATCAAAACTATGCTTCAAATCATTACTTATGATATTAATGATTGCATATTAATTTCCCTCTAAAGGTAACAATTTACATACACAACACACAATTTTTCTATATGCACACATAGAACACCAAAACTTTGATATTTACCTATATAAACCCCCTTAAATCTTTGATAACGCATAAAAAAAAAATCATACAAAAAATTTTGTTAAGCAAATTTTTTCATATATAGCTTTAAAATTTAACTGTTAAAACACATACAGACGCGCTCACTCTATCTTTGAGCCACACACAAATTTACTCAAACTATTTACTTAGAAAATCTTACATATACAAAAAGATATATATTTACTAGAATGCTAAATAAAAATTTGGAACACACAGCTGATAGAAATTTTAGTTTTACTTTTAAGATTATTTGCATTCAATTAATTGTCTCAATTAAAACGAGCCAGCTCTTTTCAATTTTCGAGCTAAAATGAATCCAAATAGCTCAATTCAAGCATTTTGAGCCTGACCAAACTTGCTCAAAATCTAACAGAACAAGCTATGAGCCAACGGAACAGCTGTGAAACTACTTCAAAAAAAATTATTGTTCAAAAAATTGAAATGACTAGTACAATTTTTTTTTAATTTTTTAAAAAACCTGAAAAAACAGGCAAAACACAGTTTTGTTAAACGCCATCAAGTGTGGTGCAGCACGACACCATCACCTCACCGTTTCGACAAACACACCATTCATGGTTCCTATTCAATCCCTATTATTGCTTTTTTAGCTGAAATAACTCCTATTAAAGCTGACCAGGACTATCATGATCGAAGCTTCCTATGTGTTCACATATTTAACTGCTAAACAATACTTTTTATATCTATACCAACCCTAATCTTTTGAATCATATCAACAATATCATCATTTTAACTTTCAAAAACTTAAACACAGCTTTTTATGCATAGGTAAGAGGCGGCATTATGAAAAAATTTAAGTTTAGTTGTTAGATACGCAAATACATATGAATTATGTAAATACATAGGACATCGTTGTAACATGAGACAATTAAGAACTCACTTGCCAAACTGTAATAAAGGGCATTCTTTGAACTAATCAGGAAAAAAAAATCTGAGAAGCAAACCAGAAAAAGTCATTACAACTGCTAAATGCATGAATCGGGAAAACAAGAAATACACAAATTCATCTCATATCAAACACGATTCTTTTGTATTTACATATCAAACACATAAATTTGACTTTTTACATTTATAACAATCAAATCTATATCATCACATATAGAATATAATTATAACTAATTTAAAAAAAATGAAATAGACAAAATGCACTAAACAAACAAATTTAAAAAATAAATAAATAAAAGGTGATTCAAATTAAGCTCTAAACCATCATTTATAATGAAGCAATCATTTGTGGGGGCAATGCATCAGAGTCATGGAAGTAGGAAACATTGCAGCCAATTGAGATGGCATGCTTCTCCATTCATGAACAATAGTGTCGTCATTGCAAGACCCCATGAAATAATATATCACATAAAGCAAAAAAAAAAAAACAAACAAACAAATCAAAGCAAGAGAAATAGAATCATAGATGTTTTATTGTACTTCCATGCATACCACTCAATTCTTATGTACTTCCATGTCTAACACCTAAACTTCAATTTCACTTTTAAAAGTAATAATGGTGGTATTTTTTATGTGAGATGAAAGATTTGGATGGCATTGATGAAAAAAGTAAAATTTTGATGTTAGATATGTAAATACATAGGAATTGGGAGACATGTATGTAAATGCGCCTAAATTTTAAACAGACATGGCTGAGAAAAAACATAAGGGGTGTTTTGTAGCATATTTTAACCGCATTTAGCGATGAATTTAACATAAATCAAGCTAAACACTAAAAATGTGAAATTTAAATCACGTGATCTGTTAAATTGAATATTCGTTGGTTCCGTCTAATTTTCTACGTAAATTTGGATTTACTTAAATCCAATGCACAGATAGATTTAAAGTGTTATGGTATGGCTCATATACCAGATAGGGACAGATGTTGGAACGAAGCGGAGCAGAGCGGAACGAAGCAGAAGAATCTGTTCAAATCAGGAAGTTACTTTATGTGGGTTTGAGGTGTTGGGTCAACGCCCCGCTCAATGATACAAGAGTAATTTGGTAATATTGTAATGTAGGGTTTACTTTAGGAATATAAATATACATGTTTGTAATCCTAGGTCTTTGAGAGAGTTGAATCTTATATTTTGTACTCTTTTCTAAATATTGAAAAGGAGTAGTCGCTCTACTCCCGATGATGTAGGCATCTTTGTCGAACCTCGTTAAATTTATGTTTTCTTCTAGATTTGTGTCGATTACCAATTTTTTCGCCCTAATTTCTCAACATTAAAGGGTTCGGCTCGCGAAAGTTTCTCCATCAGAATATAGATTTATATATATATTAACTGAATGAAAATCGAACAAATAAAAGATGAAGATAAATTACCAAATCTTCAATTCGTTGATGATCAATGCAAAGATGAATCAATACTTCATCAGGAATATATGGCTTTGATGGTAGAGTGTTTTATCAACTGAATTTGTCCAAGAAGAGCCGGAGTTCTCATCTTGATCATCATCTGACACAGTCATGGAACCATCCGTTTTCTTCTTTTCTTCTTTTAAGAGATCACTCGACTCACCTTCTTCATAATCTCTTGAGAGCCGTTTTGATAAATTCTTTGAAGTTTGGGCGTTCATCTCCGGTTTTTTTATCAAATTCATTCAACATCGGTGTGAGACCACTCATCATAAACGGAAAGACAAACCCTAAATAAATTGTTTTACTCCACGAAATTATTCTCAACCATAAAGCAAGAAAACTAGTATTGGTATTGGAACGTCAAAATTAAAAAGAAATTAAAATTTATTGTGATTAAAAAAAAAGTCATCAAATCCCCATCCAAAACCTAACAAAGAATACTCTCTGTATCATTATAAAATGAATTTAATCGATATAGATTGATATAGTAATCACAGTTTCCCGTTACCGGCTTCGAAACCTCGACACTTCGATAAGAAATTACCAGCTTTCTTCTTCGCTCGAATAGATCGCCGAAAGTCCCACTTTTCTCCGTCGCGATGCTCCGATGTCGGCTTATTTCTAAGGTTTAGGATGGAGCGGTTTTTATTGATGGGCTCGTTGAGCCACAAGTTTGAGCTCGAGCTCGAGCTTAACCTCGCTGGTCTCTTCGGCTCCAGAGTCAGTTCGGATTGCTTGAGATTAGTCATTTTGATAAATTTTTGAGTGAAATGTTAAGCATACTCCAACTCCTCTTCCAGCCATCAATATATTTTCCAAATGACTCATAAAAGTTTAATTTTTAGTTCAAGCGCAACTGACGTAGAAGCTGACCTTGTGTTCACTATAGCTTGAGCTCGACTCGATTCATTTACAGCTCTAATCCCACCCAATTCCCATGTTTTTGTGTAGGGTTTTTAAGTAACAAGTACCCCAAAACTTTAAATTTAATAGAATAACCACTAAAACTTTAAATTTTCTATTTTAACCAGTCAAAAACAACAACAAAAAATTAAATATAATGATTGACCACCGATTGTTTCAATATAAAATAAGGTTTTTAGTGATCAGAACATAATATTTAAAATCTTTAGTGATTGACATGTGAAACTACTTTTATGCATTTAACACTTAACTTCTTAAAAAAGAACTATCATAGCAGTAAAAAAGATAGGGTGAAAGATGACACGTTTGTCTAATACCATTAGAAGAAATAATTAGTTTGTTAATTCATTATTAATGATAATTAAAAGTAAAGTTCTTGAAATTAACAAGTTTTCTAATAATCCTTGGAGAACAATTAATTTCTCTTTCCTATTTCTAATGTCATTAGAATCACCCAACACAATCTTAGGATCATGAATACCAGCCATAAAAGAGCTGAAAGAAGCCCAAATATCATTTTCATGAATAACACACTATTATTCGCATGCACAAAAGTAAAATAAAATTTAAATAAAGAAGACAACTAAATAATGCCATAAATATAATGAGCATGAATATCTAGAGTAGCATAATTCAACTTAGTAGATTTCCATTTAACTTAAATTCTACTATTATAAAAAAAGAATAACATTATTCTTAAAAGGGAATAGATTAAAATGCTTGAAAATAAATTTATCAAGGAAATTAGAAATGGAAATTTTAGTTTCCAATAAACAAATAAAATCCAAATTCAAAAACTTAACAAGATGCCTACAATTAGAAATACGAGCGTCATTATTAAGCCCATGAAAATTCCAAACTAAAAATTTTAGAAAAATGATTAGAAAAATAGAGAAAGAAGAGCAACAATTTAATGAGAGGCACATGCACCTCCAACCATTTCTTTCCTAAGTCCATGACAAAAGGAGAACATGACATTATTGATAACAACAGGTCTCACAAAACTAGTAAATTAAAATGAATTATTGTTTGTGTTCATTTTTCTCTCTTTTATTTTAAAAGGAGTCGTCAGCTTGTCAATCGTCGTATACTTCCCCTATTCGAATAAATCTCCCTCCCAAATTATATCAGTGTTTCGAAGAGGATAAGAACCGAATAAGAAGGGACAAACAACAAAATGATAAACAAGAGAAAAAGCAAAACGTGGAGAGTCTACGTGTGATAAACCTCTCAAGGATAGGTCAAGAATGTCCGCCCAAACAAGATCGGGTAGATGCACCTTAAATCAATATCTGCTAAAAAAGTATCTACATATATCACCCATAACCAAAGAGTCAGGTGTATGTACCTGTTCTGGGGTCAAGAGCACTCCTAGAGGAACATATTCCTACTAGTTAATTACATCTTGGGGGATACCCAAGAATACTCTCGATAAAAAGAGTTTCACTTCATATTATCATAAACCTGGGGTATAGGTAATCAAAGGAATGTTATTCCATGTGGGAACAATCCCGATGCTTCAAAGCTCACGTTAAACCGTCGGGCAGAGAGTGAGTCTCTCACATCCCAAATAGGTAGCGGCTAATCAGCACACGGGGCTCACGAAATAACTTAAATTATCTTAACGGGGATATCCCAACACGTCAAAGCACGTCCGGGCCATAAGAGCTGAGGACAAATTGTTGTATCCCGAATGGGCGGCAGCTCATCAGTATCGAGTTGTCAATGAGATATAAACAAAGTTCAATAGTGATGGGGCTCAATAAAAAAGAAGGTAGATTGATCCTAAAAGGTAGAGGTAACTGGGTTGTGGTACCACAGACCCGTCATACACAGCTACTAGGACCCTAAGTCTACCTGGTTGTGATGATGGTCGACCCAATATGTCCTGAGATCTCTGGTCAGCAATCCGTTAATTGCGTCGTCCACGAGAACCTAGGTAGCCCTGAGGTCAAAGGAAGGAAACTATATCCTATGACTACAAGTTGAAGCTCAAATGGGTGGGACTTATACCTGCCAAAGTGGCAATGATGCCTCGGGAAAGAAGAGAAAGTGGAGGTTCAACTACAGAGCTGGAAACGCTACAAACAAATGGACTTATACTCTGTCTAGGTCAAGGAGCCTTCTAACATTTTAGGCGCACTAGACGACCACCTATAAAAAGGTATGTTGGGCCAGTCATGTTAGAGAAGCACTGGGACTCCTTGGGACATGCAAATATGATGCAGTTATCTAGAGCGATCCTAAGTATTGTGGAGGCTATATCAATATATGTAGGAAAGTAAATGTTGCAATTTTTAATTTCTGAATATTTTAATCCTAAATTTTAATTATCTTGAATATTTTATTTAGGATTTTATAGAAATTTAGGAATTTAAATCCTAAAAAGCCTATGAAACATCGTGAAATCCCAGATCACAAAAAAAACAAAGAAAACACATGCAGATGTACAGGCATGCATGCATGATGTAAAGAGCAAAACAAGCTGAATAAAATAATATAAGGCTAGTGTCGCTGGGTCGGCAACATATCTCTGGAAAAAAAAGGCGGTCGGACTCCGCATATACATGTCCGGTCTTAATTCTATACATCAATATAAAATGCAGAATTAAGATACGGGGAACGAGCATCTGCTCCTGGTCTCCTCCACATGGTTTCTGCACTTAACGCATCAGAACCCATGCCCATATCTCATTGCTGCTACAAGACTCTCCTAGACTCTAAAAAGTACATATGAAAAAGAAAAGACTCAATCCTACATGAAAACAAGTATTAGGGGAAAGCTCACATGCAAATAACGTATCACGAGCCATGTCTTAAAAGTGAGGGAGCTAAATAGCACCTGCAAGCAAAACTGTCAGAAATCATCACATGCTCCCCCATAGCAATACATGTGTGTGTCCATAAATAAGCATGACTCCCTGCATAAAAAAGCCCTAACACGCTACCACACATACACAACATACAATCACACTACAAGCACAATGCAAAAAGAAAGATGTCTAGCTAGGACAACCAATACAACAGAGAATAATAGCCAGACATCAAAAAGATTTCCTAGCACCCTAAATCCTAACATAGCACACAATCTAACGAAAAGTGCATCAACCTAATATCTATGTGTGGGGTTAGTCTAGGTATAGTATGACTTTTACGGGGTCGTTATACCGTCCACATCCTAAATATTTGAACATAAGTATGTCATGAAGGCGGTGACTCGTAGAAATGGGCATGTCGTGGCGACAGGGGTCCGAAAAAGGGGTATACCGATAAGACAGTGACTCGAAGATGGGCATGTCGTGACGGTAGCGGCCCCAAAAAAAGGGTATGTCAGTAAGGCAACGTCCCAAAGGTGGGCATGTCGTGATGGTAGGAGGTTGAAAAGAGGGTATGCCGGTAAGACAATGGCTAGAAGGTAGGCATGTCGTAGCGGCATGGGCTCGGAAAAAGGATATGTTGGTAAGGCAGTGACCCAAATGAATGCAACTCAAGTATATGATATCAATTATGCAGACAAACATGTACATGCACATGCACAACATACAAAGGAGCAAGTGTTCGGTCGATCGGGATGGAACATCCGATCAATTCAAAATGTTGTGCTAACCGGGCCGGGGTGGTCGGCTGAAATACAAGTGACATGACCGATTCAGGATAACCAACTAAGGCACAAGTGATGTCGACCAGTCTGAGATGACCGATCGAGGCAGAAGTGGTGCAAATGCAAGTGTAAGTGCAAGATACAAGGTGCAAGTGCAAGTGCAAAGTGTAAATGCAAGGTGAAAGTGCAAATGCAAGGTGCAGAATGCAAGTGCAAGTGCGATATATGACATACAATATGTAACAAGCAAGACATGCACATGCATACAATGAGGTGCATATGACCACATATGATAGTGAGTCACGTTCGTACTAACAACCTCACCTGAGAAACCTAAGGTTTAGACCCTTGGATATGCGGCACCGCCGTCTCTTGTTTTGGTGAAGAAATGTAGGGAGTTTCTCCTTGAATCTCTGAGGGGAAAACTCTCCATGGCGTCACGAAATGGGCTAGCTACAAGGCTTTTCCCATTTTGTGAACTCCTCCAGACTTTACAAAGCGAGACAACTACAAAACTTCTCTAGCTTTGCTAAGTTCGACCTCCCAACTTCTCCAGTAAAGCTAGGGAACTCAAAGCAAGGGGAGTGAGGGACTCCGTCCCATCAAGACTTGTGTTAAGGCTCACAACAAAAGGGAGATACTGGGCTCTGCGAGGGGTGTTTGGTTACTTGGGAAAGATCCTAACCTAAAGGCTCGCTCTAGGAAATCAACGATCAATCAAATAGGTACGTTATCGCGCCGACCCACGCAGGCGCACGCACCCCGTGTGGATGATCGAATCCACACACCTAGACATAACTAAAACCTAGGGCCAGCTAGGAGTTGAGAGGATCTCATCATCGTGACAGTTGCAGAAGCGTTCTCTTTATGTTGAAGGAGAGCTCATATTTCTGGCGAACTTCGACGGTGCTCTAGTCTACACGCCAATTGTCTCGCAGATCATGCACGAAACAATAAAAGAGACAATGAGGGACACAAAATACCCAAAATAAATGATAAAATCATATGAAAGTGCAAACGACACATATACCTTCGTAGCAGGGGAAGCTCGACAACGGTGAAAAGTGGAACCCACGAGGATGCTGGCGGAAAGGAGCGCCGACGGATGCCTTCCCCCCAAAGCGAAAGGCCCTCACACTTCCTCGAACAGCGACGTTGCTCGCTGCCCGACGGCATCTAAGTGCTCTGGCGAAGTATCCACTCGCTGGGAAGGTAGGACGACAAGGTGGAGGACTTAGCTTGTCGACGGTGCGCACCGGGAGCTAAGGAAGCGCGGAGGAAAGCCCAAAATAAGTCGTTTTCCTCGTTGAATTTCTCCAGCGTAAATGTGACGCCTGCGATTGAAAAGGCCGGCGAGAAGGAAGAAATCCGGCAGAAGAGGTAGAAGAAATGGAGGAGGGGAAGAAAATCCCTCTTCACTGCTTTCACTCCAAAAAGCAACCTCCAAGGCTTCCTCGTGAGCCTCTTTCGAGCCCTCGCCGGAGAAGAACAGGAAGGAGAAGGAGAAGTGGCCGGCCAAAGTGGGAGAGAGACTCCCCGTGAGCTCTCTCCATCGCGGGTAGGAGCCTCGGATGGGAAGAGAATCAGAGGTGGGGAGCTTTTCCAGCGAGGCAAAGGGTGTCGGGGGCCTCTTTCGCCTGTGAGGAGGGCTCGGCAGCGGAAGCTAGGGGCACGAGATGGATGCCTTTTTTGCGAAAATGGGGTCGTCTAGGGCACGATCTAGAGGGAGGGGTTTCGCGATCGGTTCGGCGGAGGGGAAGATGTGTAAGTCTTTATATATATATATATATATA
>NEWO01000126.1:770468-801350 GCA_003013225.1 Phalaenopsis aphrodite | reverse complement strand
GTCTGGCAAGATTTAGGTTAAATCCAGCTTAAATCCTTCTATAAATATGTTACCATACAGACCCTTGGGGTTATTTTGCTTATTATCTATGGTCGAGTTAATTTATTTCGCGATGTGGTGATCTCATTTTTTTGTTCACTGTTTCTTTATCGTTCTCTTTTATCAGGATATTCTGCTTATAGGAACTTTATCTTTTTTGTTGAGGCTGATTAACAGTATGTTAAGATTTGAACATTGGTTTTCTTATACGGTACCGTCGATTGGAATGGTTGAGAAGCTTCGTGTGGATATGGCGCACCTCCTCCTTGCTCCAATTTGCACTGAGATTGAGCCTAGGTATGAACTTGACCAAAAGGACTCTGGTTTGGTCTAGCAGTAGGTTAAAGGCCGCAGGAGAGGTGGATTTCGATAGGGGAAGTAGTTGTAGGCTCTGGGGAAGCTTTTGGAAGTTTCAAAATGGAGTTTTGGATGACTTGTGTCAGGACCGTGAAATGTCCTGGATTTTAGAGGTGCAATCCAAGCTCTGTGAGAGAGTTATTGGTTTGGGATTAGTGGGGAGAGGCTGCTGAGGGTTGTGAGAATGGTTTGGGAGTATTTTGGCAGGGCTTCGCCGAGGTTTGTGCACACCTCCTCCTTTGGCCATGAGCATGCCTTATTTATAGGCTCAGCCATGGTAGAGGAGCAGAGCTCCAATTGGCTAGCCTAAGGCTTCAAAAGGCCGCTTAGGTGGAGCTCTAGCGATGTGGTGATTTCATTTTTTGTTCACTGTTTCTTTGTTGTTGTTTGATTATGATGATCGAAGCAGCTGGGGTTCATTTTGTTAGATGTTCATTTTTATTTAAAAATAGCTTTTTGATTATGATGAACATTGGTGATCGAGATCGGCGTTGTTACCAAGGTCTATATCACAGTAGAAATTAGCCACTGTAGTAATTTTGAGGGTAAGATTTGATTAGATTGTATAAGAAGTTCTGTTTTGAGCTTTCTTACTTACCAAATAAGATTTATGTGATACATGTTATAATACTATTGGCATGGAAACAAGGCTATAATGTGGAGATGAATGAATCCAGAACTCCTCTGGCCGTTACATTTTCCACGTGCCATGGTTTATCAGTTTTCCTGTTTTTCCGATTCTTTTCTTCAACTGAGAAAAATACATTTATTTATTTTTAATGCTTTGCAAACCTATGAACAATTTTTATTTCTTTTTTTCTTAACTTTTGATCTAAGGCATCCATTAATTCTACGATGAACACATTATAATAAATCCGAAGAACCAAAAATTTGATCAAACAGTTTAACAAAACTTCAATCAATAAAATTGTGTCCTTTCTTATAAACCATAGCGCTCAATTATATGACCTCTTATTACCCTCAAAGGGATTAGATGTATATATTGGATGGGTATCAATAGAGTGGGGTAATAAACACTGAGTTTCATTCGCAAGAGAACCAGACAAGTTATAGAAGAAGGAAGTTTATGATTCCTTGAATCCCTGCTTTATTTAGTTCACTAATTCCACAAGGTATCTCTGCTAACTAATCTAATAACAGACCATCTCCACTTCATTTTCCCTCATATAAAATCTCCTTTTATACAAATAGGCAATGCTAGTAATATCAAGGCTAGAATTTGTGATGATATGACTGTCTAGTCTTATTTGGTTTGGGGTTTATTACTCAGGTGCCTTTCTGAGCCTCTCTTGGTTCTAGGCTCTTAGGTATTGTTCCTCGATACGTGACTCATGGCTCTCAAGTATTTGTCTTAGGGCTCCTCTTAAGTTCTTCTTGCTCTTTATTCCTCTTGATTGGAACACCCTTGCCTTGGCCCCCTTTACGTGTTATATTTTTTTTTGGGAGGTTTTTCATAGCACCCAAATCCTCTTAATTTGTCCCCATGTTGTTGAGTCAATTGATTTACTTGTTAATATAATTATAAGTTAGTGTTATCAAAACACAAAGTGCCAGACTTTATTTTTGCTTTAAAGAGCAAAACACGGGGCGAAGGGGCACTTTTTTTAACCAAGCGCTAATAGGCCATACAAAACTATTAATATATAAATACACTCATTAATAATGTAAAATAAAAAGCATAATTTACAAATTGATATAAAATAAAAAAAAAATGTGTTGCCATACATAATTTGAAGCAAATATTAAAAACAAAGCTGGAAATTTTTTTTCAAATAATTTCTAATAGTTTTTGCAACAATTAAAAATTTAAAAATTATAAAATAAACTTGCAAATGAAGTTTAGCACTTCAAAGCGCACCTCAACGATGCGAAGTGGGAGTTACGCGCTTCACTTTGCTTTGCTTGTGAAGCACGCTTTTAAAAACACTGCTAGAAGTGGATTGAGCAAAGGTGAGTATCATTATTAATTTGCATGTGAAATTTCATATTTTATGCTAAGTTCTTTTAACTAGCTTGGGAAGCACCTCATGTATGAATGGCATTACCCTCGAAGAAATCTAGAAAAAAATAATTTTGATACTCATTTTGCATAGTTCCTTAGTCGGTTTAATATGTTATAGAGAGATTGTAATGCACTTTTGCTTAAGAAGTATGTGATTGGCCAACCCAAGCAAAGCTGTCCTCAATGTATTATTTGTTTAAATTTTTATGAGAATTAATGCTTTAACTTAAAAAGTTTGTCTGATTGCAAATATTTGGCTTGTAAAGCAAAAATTATAAATTTGTTTTAAATTAATTCTTTCATATTTTTGATGTGATGTAAGATAATTGAAAGTTGATTACAATTGACTTCTAAATTCTCCAAAAAGAGCTCTTTGGATGCAAAGTAAAATGGCTTGAATTGGGTAAAATTCATTATTATCATTATTGTCATTATTATTTTTATATTATTATTTGGTATTTAGGGCTTTGTTCAACGGATTTCTTTTGATTAACCATCATAAAAGCTCATTGCAGTCTACCTTTATATTTTTCTTTTCACAAATCAAGAAAGTCAAGCAATGATACACTACTTTCCCATCACAAGAGTGTAAGATTTCGTTGACTTTAGCATTGCATGCAACTTCTTCGCATTCAATTTTGCCGCCTTCGATTTTGCACCACACTAATTATTCAATAAGGTAAAGAATAATTCTACTGCATGTGATTCATGTCAAACCAAACAATTTCAATAGAAAATACATTTCAAAAATATATACATATAAAATATGTCCCAATTGAATAGCTTTAGGAATTACTCTTACATTCATAAGAAAAAAAATCTATCAATACATCCTTATGAGACAGGCCGCTATTGTTCCAAACTCACAAGATATATTTTGAACATGTGTTTATATCAAACAAAACTTTTATTTTTTTTCATATATCAATTTAAAGCACAACAAGTCAAATGGATATGCGATGAGGGAGTGCCAACCCCAAGGGTAAAAGAAAGTCTAGCTATCCGAGTTGTCATGAGTTCCTAAACTTTATGAATCAATCGCCTAAACTAAAAAATGGAGTGGATTTGAGCCTGCCTCGACCCAACTGTACTACCCTATGGGAAAGGTTCCCACTTAATGGACTTAGACTAGTTAATTGCCATGTACGTTTTTTTTTTACAATCATTTAGCTTAACTTATTAATAGTTTTTTGCTGGTTTGGATGATATGGTTCTCTCTTTCTCTATCATAAGTTTGTTTAGCATCTTATTGCAACGTTGAATCAAATGGTATATCTTTATTTACACAATAATTTTTTTTTAACCATAGGGTTACAAATTGTGTATTTCATGTTCTTACTACTTTTCTTTACATTTGTTTGTCTCTGGCATGTAAATTATGTTATTTTTTGTCAGGTGTTAGGTTTAAACTATAATTGCAATCATGTCTCGCAAAGGACTAATGGAGCAAGACTTGAGTAAGCTGGATGTGGCAAAATTGCATCCATTATCACCAGAAGTCATTTCCAGACAAGCTACTATAAATATAGGTTCTCTCGCTCTCTCTCTATCTATACTCACAAGCGCGCGCACACGCACACACACACACACACATACATCGAGTAATGTTTCTAGAATGCATAATGATTGAGCCATTGTTTTTAGTGTTTACACATGCAAATTCTCAAGTAGCCAGGTTCTAATTTGGTCTTTAAACCATTCTAGTTCATAAATCTCTATCTGTTCTGTTGGCACTTGTATTTGATCAGTTAACTGCTGTTAATAATTTTTGGTAATTGTCTCTCCGTAATTAGGGTTGGATGTATGTTTTTCATAATCTTTGATTTTACTTTCTGAAATGTGGGAACTGTGATTTGTATGAAATATAAAATGTTTGTTTTTGAAAATTCAGGTACCATTGGTCACGTGGCCCATGGGAAGTCAACTGTTGTAAAGGCCATATCTGGTGTTCAGGTAAATATTTGTTTATTTCCTTTATGGCTTCTTCCTAATGTTGTACTACCTCACAAAATTTTTCTGGTGTTTAGTTTAACTTTTTGATAGAAATTTTTTCCCCAAGAGTTTGCATGGGGTCAACATATATCTATAAATGCAAAATATGGCAAAAATCATTTTTGAGTTTCTTCAAAGAGATGGTAGAGCTTAGAAAAATGTAGAATATTGGGAATGCTGATATGGACTGTGTGATATGATATTTATTTTTTAAAGGGAAATTTACGTAAATGCACACAAATTTAATATATTTAGATATCTAACACCTAAAGTAATAGTTTGGTGTTATAAAACTATGCATGAAATGAAAATTTATAGTTTGCTTTTATAAAGTTTGTCAGAGTGATATCTTTTATATGATGTTAAAATATTTGTGTTATCCATGTAAATAGAAAAGTTTGATGTTAAATATGAAAATTAATAGGAACTGTGTGGTATGCAAGTAAATGCCTCTTTTTTCAAGGTTCTTTCTTTCATTTAGGTTTTCTGCCATTCAAAAAACAGTGATTCTGGTTCTTATTTAGCCAGTTGCTGCATCTTTATGCTAGCACTCGTTATTGCTGTTTGATTTTTTTGATAAACTTCTGTATAGAGTTAATTTTTTTTAAAAAAAAAATTCATGTAGACCGTTCGTTTTAAAAATGAACTGGAACGCAACATTACGATCAAACTCGGATATGCAAATGCGAAGATCTATAAATGTGAAGACGAAAAATGTCCAAGGCCCATGTGCTACAAGTATGTTGACCTGTGAGCCAAAAATTGAAAAAAAAAAATGTAGTTGCACTTATTTGCAGCATGCTGAATAACATTTAATGCAGAGCGTATGGGAGCGGGAAAGAGGACGGCCCTCTATGTGATGTTCCTGGTTTTGAAAATGCCAGGATGAAGCTTTTAAGACACGTCTCTTTTGTTGATTGCCCGGTAAGCAGACCGATTATATGCCTCCAATATAGTTCTTTTTATCGTTACTATCAGATATCTTGTTTCATTTAAGATTTGAATTATAGAGCTACTTTGCTTTCCAAATGCCAATCTAGTTGGTGAACTGAGAAATCGTAGGCAGGTGGATCACAGAAATACTTTTGGTAGATATCTGAATTCTTCTCTTGTTAAGTAGGGTTTGCAAGCATCAAGAAGATCGGATACCTGTAAGGTTTTGGTTGAGTAAAGTGCCAAAATAGTCCCCTCACCATTTACATGGATAATTTTATTCCCGAAGTTTATAAAAGCTTCAAATTAGTCCGCAAACTCTCATAATATGGGCTGAAATAGTCACCATGGTGGACTATTTAGCCCTCTTTAAAAGTGTTTGGGTACTAAATAGATATTTAATAGACTATGCGGCCAAAATGATCCTGACAAAGAGCCAGAGCCAGTGGACCATTTTAATACTTTTCTCATTCTTATTTACCCAAAGAACATTTGAAATCAGTTAGTTGAGAACTTGGTCAATCTGTGCTTAAGCTGCTGTTGAATTTATCTTTTGAAGAAGTCTTCGTAATTTTACTGGGATAGAGGCCGTAAGATTTTACAAGCTCTCATTATAATAAATAACTTATTTGACCCTGTATTAATGGTTGCTCCATGAACTATGTCTTCCTAATTAATATACGAATATGGTGCTGACTAATCCTATGAATATTAATGGCGCTGTACTTCTCTTAATAGGGTCATGATATTCTTATGGCAACAATGCTTAATGGAGCTGCAATCATGGATGGGGCATTGCTTCTAATTGCGGGCAATGAAAGCTGCCCTCAGCCTCAGACTTCCGAACATCTTGCCGCAGTCGAAATTATGCGGTTACAGCACATTATTATCCTACAGAATAAGATTGATCTAATTCAAGAAAGTGTGGCGCTTAATCAACATGAGGCCATACAGAAATTTATCCAGGTCAGATTTTTTCGAGATGATTTTTTTTTCTATTAAAAATCTAGGGGTATGTATTTGCATAATTCCTATGTATTTGCATATCTAACACTGAAACTTTTCATTTTTAACATTTATACCACCAATTTTAACTTGTAAAATGTAAAATATAAATTTTTCTGCGTAGCTATAGTGGCATGTATGTAAAAACTGAAGTTTAGGTGTTAAATATGTTAATACGTAAGAATTTAGTGATATTTATGTAAATCTTCCTAAAAATTATTTTCCTTTATTGTTTTGACAAATCAATTCCAGATACCCATTATGTGTGTTTTACGGTTAAGTATCAAATGGTTCTCTGGCTCTTTGTAGGGGGCTATTTTAGTCCCAACATTTATGTAAGTGTTGATTTAGTCCTCAATTTCCTTTGTTATGGGTTGAAGTAGTCCTCAATTAGGACTACGTTAGCCCCCATTAAGACAATCTCGGCACTAATTTAGTACTTCTATAAATTCTAGAACTAAAGTAGCCCCATCTAAATAGTCAGGGAATCGTTTTGACACTTTACCTTTGTTTTGTTGTTTCTTATGCATCGATTGCTGAATTAGTGACGAGATTATTTTTATTCAGGGTTAAAATGGTACTCACTGCAGATTTTTTCAACCATATTAAAAGAGTCTACTAAATTGACATTTTTATAAACTCTAGGACTAAAATTGCCTCCATCTAAATAGTTAGGGGACTATTTTGGCACTTTACTATTGTGTTTTACTGTTTCTCATGAATCAAGCTGTGATGCAGGGCACAATTGCTGATGGCGCGCCTGTTGTGCCAATCTCTGCGCAGTTACGGTATAACATAGACGTTGTTTGCGAGTATCTTGTCAACAAAATCCCCATTCCAGTGAGAAACTTTACGTCACCGCCAAACATGATTGTCATTCGTTCTTTTGATGTGAATAAGCCTGGTTCAGAAGTTGATGAGATTAAAGGTGGCGTTGCTGGTGGAAGCATTCTTTGGGTATGTGGTTATTTCAATTATTTTTGGCCCTATTTATCAATGCTTTTATATTTGCTTTGGTCATTCTTTTTAGGGGCATTTGCGTACATAGCACACAATTCTTATGTTTTTACATATCTCACACTGAAACTTTCATATTATCTTTAATATCCTATGAAAAAATAGCACTATTATCAATTTTTAAAAGTCAAACACACCTTCTAAATATGAAGATTTATGTGTGACATATGTACATACATAAGAATTGTGTGCTAGGTATATAAATTCCCCCCCCCCCCTCTTTTTTTAAAATCAGAACCTTGCGAATCTTCTCCATGGGAACATTCAGGCATGTTTAAATCTACATCTACATAATCATATCGAAGAGAAGTTAAATCCAAAGAGAAATTTCTTTTTTTAACTAAATCATTTTACTCAAATGCTAATCCAGAATTTACTTTTTCATATGATATTTGATTGACTCTTCATTATACCAATGGATTCTTAGTGACATTCTCTCGAAGTTCAATGATGTGATTTTAGGATCATCACCATGGACTATTTTCTTGGAGAAATTATTTTTTAAAGCTTTCTTGCTCATAATATTATCAATATTTCTATGAACGTATGCTCAAATCATAATGATAGGTGATTTGATTGATCCTCTACTAGGGTAGGATACCCAGATCATCTAATCAAATAGAATTAATCCACCAAACTTCTCAGAATATTTGTAGTAGCTTTAAGTTGTACTAGAGGAAAGGTTAATTGGACTAGAAACTTTATAGTTAAGGCGAACACATCTCGCTATCTTGGCATCATCATGACGAACATCTCCATAGATGAGTAATATTAAAAGGGAATTTTACATTCATATCACACAATTGTCATATTTTTACATATCTAACACCCAAAGTTTGATATTCACTCTTATAACATCTTGGTATCATAAAATTATGCATTAAAAGTTGCATTTCACTTTTAAAAAGATTATAATGGTGGCATTTTTTACTCTGTTAAAGATTTGAGTTTTATGCATGTATTTGTGAATGTTTTAGGTGTTAGATATATGAATACATAAGAATTGTGTGGCAGTATGTAAATGCCTCAAATTAAAATAGGAGAATGAATGAAAACATTCGAATGAATAAAACTAAAGCAAATTGCTTATACCATTTACCTTCTCAATATTTCCACCTACTCAAAACATGCAAATCCTCATAAATCTGCATCAAGTCATTCATACATCAATATGTATAGAAATGAAAATAATTTTTCTCCAATATATTATTGGCTTTGCTCTAGCTGAGGATTTGATCTTAAAACAAAAGAAGTCTATTATACCAATGTATAATGTAGAATAGTGATATTTCTTACATAAAAAAAGATTCAAATCCATTTATTGAACTGCAGAAGTAGTGATAACAGTCTCCTGCAAAGTGATGAGAGACCATTCTATATGGAGTAATCAATCTATTCTAATATATCAGCCGCTTTATTATGAACTTAATGTTGAACCTTAGCTCTCAAAGTCATTATAAAGCAAGATTTATCCTCCAATAATGTGGATGTAAGATTGGTCATATGTGTTCTAGTTTAGGCCCTTCAGAATGGAAATAAATTTTTTTTTTAAGAATATCTTTACCAAAAAGTGATTAGGATGAGATCAAAAGCCCTTAAATTTGCTTTGAGATGAGTGTTATATTAATTTCTGAGACGTTGCACTCATCTCAAAGTAAATTTAAAAAGTTTATGATGCATCCCAACCAAAATTTTAATCATAGTGAATCTTTACTGTTCTCATCTGCAACGATATTTAATTTATCTCTTTATTTTCTTGAAATTAGCTACACTAGCAATAAATTTATAGAACACTTATAATTACTCGGTTGATTGATCTAAAACCTTTGTAAAATTATTCCCTTTTTGCAGGGAGTGCTAAAGGTGAATCAGTTCATTGAGGTTCGTCCCGGCATTGTCATGAAAGATGAGAATGGAAATATAAAATGCACTCCAATTTATTCTAGGATTGTATCTCTCTTTGCCGAGCAAAACGAGCTCCAATTTGCCGTACCCGGCGGACTTATTGGCGTCGGCACCACAATGGATCCTACACTAACCCGCGCAGATAGGCTTGTTGGTCAGGTTCTTGGTGAGGTGAATTCGCTCCCTGATGTCTTTGTGGAGCTCGAGGTCAGTTTCTTCTTTCCAAAAAAAAGTTCTGGAATTTGATTTTTGTCCTGTTTGAAACATCTGTGCTGTGTGTGTTTTTTACATTCATCTAAAGAAAACTTGAAATAAAAAAATAAAAAAAATTTAAAACCTTCAAATTTTCCAAGGAAATCTACATACATACCACAAAATTCTTTTGTATTTGCATATCTATATTTAATCTTTTAAAAACTTGGGGGCATAAAATTATGCATGAAATTATGTATTTCACTTTTAAAAACATAAGTAACGGTTTAAATGTCAGATATGTAAATACATAAAAATTGTGTGGTGTGTATGTAAAGCCACAACGTTCTATTATTGTTCCTCCTATTGCGCTATTTACAATTTGGCAACACTGTCAGCAGCATAATCTAAGGTGTCTGACACATGCTTTATAAGCACTAAGCAGAGGGATCATTGGTACCCAAAATGCTCAGTTCTAGACTCAACTCATATTATATCTGTTTATGAAATTAAATTTGTATTTATGCGGCTTGTTTTTGGCTATAAGTTATCATTTTTTGATAATTTAGTTCCAAATTTCTATTAGTTCATAGGAATTATATTTCAATTTGATTTAGATGCTTGGATTTATTTTTATAAAAAGTAGATTATGGATGCTATTTTTTATCAGTATATGATTTGAACGCAGTCTTTTCCTTTGATATTCCCTTTCTCCCTCTGAAGGAGACTCCTTGGCATTGGGACGGACGCATCTCAAGCTCCCTTTTTGCCTCTTCTATAAATTTCACATATTTACAACCTCCCCCTTTCTCAATCTTTCTTTTAAACTTTGAACCTCTTTCTCTCTTTACATATCTAACACCTAAAGTTTGATATCTACATTTAGGAATGTTTACATTTACACCACTCTATTCCTTTGTATTTACATTTTTTTAAAATTTACATGCATACCTCACAATTCTTTTGTATATACATTTCTAACTCCTAAAGTTGATATCTATGTTTGGGAATATTTACATGCACACCACTCTATTCCTTTGTATTTACATTTCTAACACCTGTACTTCAGTTTTTACAAACTTTTGGTGTTAGATATGTAAATAGACATGAATTGGGTGGATATGTAAATGCCCCTTCCATTTATAACATTTTTCCATGCAGCTAATTCCTCTCTGATTTTCAGTTTGCAAGTAGCATATACATGTGATAAGAAAGATTCGAGTGTTAGAAATATAAAAATCAAATTATACTTGTCATCAATGTAATAAATTCATAAGACCTATGTGGTATGTATGTAAATCCCGCAAAATTTATTTTCTCTTTTTTTTTTAATCATTCAGGTCAACTTCTTCCTGCTGCGAAGACTGCTGGGCGTGAGGACGAAGGGCGCCGAGAAGCAAGGTAAAGTCGCCAAATTGACGAAAGGGGAGATCCTCATGCTTAACATTGGATCCATGTCGACCGGAGCTCGAGTCATCGCCGTCAAAAACGATCTCGCCAAGCTGCAGCTGACGGCTCCGGTGTGCACGAGCAAAGGCGAGAAGGTTGCGCTCAGCCGGCGCGTCGAGAAGCACTGGCGGCTCATCGGATGGGGCCAGATCCAAGCCGGGGCTACCCTGCAAGTTCCTGAGGCCCCTAAGAATCTGTTTGGTTGAGTGAAGAGAGGGGAATAATACACCAAATCTTTGTCATAAGGAGAAACCATGTGGGAGGGAAGGGAGCTTCTTGGAACTATTTTTGTGAGGTGGAGAAGAAAACATTTTTAAATTTTATTTTATTTTTTTTGCAGTTTGTTGAGATTTTAGATTTACATGATGCAATTTGGGTCATACGCTGAGATATTGTTTATTGAATGTATTTTCTTGGTAAGATTGGTTTATTTTTAATAAATAAACCATGATTGTGGTGTCATTAATCACTGTTTGATTGGTTAAAGAGTGTTATTTGAATTGTATTTTCAGGCTGAATGAACGCTCTAACTCAACACATTGGAGCACATATTATGATAATGTTTAGTCATTTATTATTGGTTGAATGTTTATGATAATTCAATTAATATCATAGCATCATAAAAGGCTTACTTTAATCACACCCAACATTATGTGCATGTAAATAGACACTATATAAAGTGGGGGAAAAAAGGGGAGCATAACCATCATTGACCAAGTCAAGAGATATTTTGTGGATTCATATGAGTAAGAAGAAGAGATTTTGGTATGGGTATTTTTCATATTTTTCTATCTCAAAAGTATATATTAATGCCTATTTATTGTGTTCATTTGATCTATTTTGAGTGTTTTATTGACAGTATAAATAAATTTTTTTGGAGCTATTGCACCGTATTCGAATAGAACTTCGGTGTAACAAAATTATCTTCATTTATAAAATTTAAATGAAAATATGACACTTAATAGGACATAAGGGAGAAAAAGAATTTATGTAGCCGACCTCATTTTGCGGGATAAAATATTATTGATGCTGCTGCAACTTTTGTTTATGGAATGAGAGAACTTTGATAGATCATGCTAACATATGATGGAGTGAATTATATCATGTCACTGTGTCAATATGTCAATAAGACAAACATGAATTACGATGAATTATGAAAAATTATTACGTTCGTTGTCTGGACGCCGAGCTACGTCCGGACGACAATCGTGAGCCTCCTCTGTATCACGGTTGCCGCCCGGACGCAGCTCGACATCCGGACAATGAACGTAATAATCCCCCGTGAATTACACCATATCACTGTGTTTAAAGATATGTTGCAATCCACGTCATCATCCAGATATCCAGACATACAACATATTTTCTCGTACAATTGAGCCAAGGTTGGCTATTTAGGGGACAAATTTGGCTCTATAAGTAACCCGAGAACCGAGTTCAATGAGCTAACAAGCTAAGCTCAAATCAACATCAACTCGACTAATTTTTTTATTAATTACCTTATAATTATTCAATCTAATTGTTAGTTTATTATAACACTAACTTCAATTTAGATTCTCACATAAATATCAAAATTCATGATAAAATCCCAACCCATAATTTTCATTTTTATCAAATTTTCAATGATTTGATCTTAACATGCATAAATGCATTGGGTTGGTAGCTAAAAAATATCATGGAGCTAGATTTTCCAAATAACAATATTTCGGGTTCTATGTGCAAGCTTGTTAACAATCCAATTCAAGTCGAGCTAGGGGTCGGCTCGAAATCAGCTCTTTGCTCGTGATATTCAGTTTCGAGCCAAGCTAGCTCAAAATTCAATCAAGCTCAAAATTGAAACAAGTTGGCTAAAATTAAGTTATCTGGATTTGTTTCAACTCAAAATCAGCTTGATCCGACTCAAAATTAAAATAAACTCAAATTGAGTAGTTATTTGGATTCATTCTAGTTCGAAATCATCTCAGTATCAGTTCGTGACTCATTATTTTCAAATTTACTTAGGATTTCATATATAACTTTTATAAATAAAAAACATTATGAGCCAATCTAGAGTCTGTTCAAACTGATTCATATATGGCTCGAAATCAACTTAAAAAAAATTCAATCCAAAATTTCAACTTATAACCCGACTCATTCATTTCAATCCAATCTCGACCCAAGCCAAAATTTGAATCTAGTTTCAAGCGATTAACGATCTTCAACCTAAATTCATAGCACTATCCCTATGCATGTAATTATACCTAGTTAAAAATATTACAAATATCAACTCATTTAACATCAAAATCCCACCTTTCATGCACACATAACACTGAACAAAAAATATAGAGATTATATTGATATTCTGCTTTCAACAAATACATATAAAAAAAAAGGGGTTACCAACGGTCAAAAAATAAAATATAATAAACATATAGTTAATTAAACCCCGAACATCTAAAGGGTAAAAAAAAAACATAGAGAAAATGACTGAAATCTCTCGTCTACCGCGAGAAGCTGATATCTCTCAAAAGAAACAGAGCAGAAGGTATCAACCAAAATGGCGAGAGATCGAGAAAGAAAGAAAAAAGAGAAAAAAACGAAATCAAACCGCCGAAGCAGAGGAAGAAGAGGTAGGGTGATCGCCAAAAATGCGTTTACGGAAATCGGAAACCATGAGAGGGAGGCCTTTGCGAAGGGGTACCTTGGGTTCCCAGCCGAGGAGCTCTTTGGCGCGGGTGATGTCGGGCTTGCGTTTGTGGGGGTCGTCTTCGGTGTTGGGGCGGAACTCGATGCGCGCGTTGGGGTCGATGGTTTCCTGAACCACCTGTGCGAGCTCGATCATGGTGAATTCGCCGGGGTTTCCCAGGTTGAAGGGGCCCACGTGTTCGCCTTCCATGAGTTTCATCAGCCCTTCTACTAGGTCTGATACGTACTGGAAGCTTCGGGTTTGTTTCCCGTCGCCGTATACCGTTAGCGGTTCCTTTCTTAATGCCTGCACGGTTCAGTTTTTTTTTTTTTATGTGATGTGAAAGAATTGGGGGTTATAAATGTAAGAAATTAATTTTAAGGTGTTAGATTTATAAATATGGAAAAAAAAGAACGGATTTTAGGTGGTTATATGACTGTATAAACATTATAAGTGGTTTTAATGTGTTGTCAGAATTGCTTAAATCCACAAAAAACTTGGTTTTGATAAAAGCAAATTTTCTGTTGGGATCTAATAAAAGCAGTTAAAAATCCGGTTTTTAAGTGCATGACAATTGAGTGGCATGCATCTAAATGCACCAAAATAGTAAAAATATAATTAAATAGGATAAATCATCATGTATGAAAGAAAAAATGTGAATCCATAGGAATAATAAAGAAGAATACTGTAAATAATTATTTGACATGTAAAACAATTATAAGATCAAATATTACATGCGGATGATAGGTTCAAATAAGTACAGATTGGACAATATCACTGCAATACCACCACGAATCCATCGGTACATTATCCTCACCTAATTTTTCCTCCAATTATAATTAGCTATACTGTGACCAAACAGATACAAAAGTAAAATTTATTTTATTTATCAAATGTATTTTAAAAAGAGTAAGCTTAAAAGGGTCAACTGTTCTGGCCAAAATCAAGCGGCGTGCAATTATTAGACGGCGTTACTATTTTAGGAACTTGGCGCTTTAGGTTCAAGGAATTTTGAAAAAATTTTGGTCTACAATATCACAAATATTTCATGTAATTAAAGTTATAAATCATAATTTTGTTAATTGATCCCAAACTAATTTTTTTATTTAGTTTACAGCTCATATTTAATCTATAAAAATAAAATAAAATCGTCAACTCTTTAACAGATTAGATGTCGTCTAGATTCGAACCATGAAATAATGAACCAAAACATGCAAGGCCATGGCCCATCATGTGCAGCTTACTTTAAGCTTAGTTTTAAATTTGGTAACGGCTTCACAGATTTTCCTTTTTATTGGAAAGTTATGATCGGTAGGGGATCTCAAATCCAATATAATACATAAATAATTAATATTACATTCATCATGAACCAGATTTAAAATTCTGAGAATCAATCATGATTTTAAATGCAAGAATTTACGAATCTATTATTAAAAAAAAAGTGGCATTTACATTCATACCACCTAATTCTTATATATTTACATAGATAAAACCTAAATTTAATATTGAGGTTCTTAACACTCGAATCTTAAAGCCAAATGCATCTTTTATATATATATATATATATATATATATATATATATATATATAATCACAACAAAATAAGAAATTCAATAGAGGAGAAACCGATTCGGAGAGAACGGAACCTGGGCGACGAAGTTGCTGACGACCCGCCCATCATCGATGCACATGCGAGGCCCGTACGTGTTGAAGATCCGAGCGATCCTCACCTGTTCCCAATTAATCATCACATAAAAGTACTAACTAATAATTATGTTGACAAGTAGAAGAACCAGGCGTACTTCGACTTGAGCTCCGCGGTGGTAATCCATGGTCAGAGTTTCGGCTGTCCGCTTCCCTTCGTCGTAGCAGCTTCGAACCCCTGCACGTCCCCACCATGGCGTGTGAATAATACAATCAGAAAACGCCATGAAAGTGAAAATTAAGAATGGAGTCTAAGGGGGAAGAGAGAGAGAGAGAGAGAGAGATACCGATGGGATTCACGTTGCCCCAATATGTTTCGACCTGCGGGTGCTGAAGAGGATCGCCATAGACTTCGCTGGTGCTAGTGAGGAGGAAGCGGGCGCCGATCCTCTTGGCCAATCCCAGCATGTTGAGAGTTCCCACAACGTTGGTCTTGTGCGCTCACCCAAATCGTGAGTTAAGGAAATTAAAGAAGAAAAGCAAACAGAAAAATTAACAACCAAAATTTACTAGATCCGTGATGAAAACTGATCTGATTTTGACCGGATCGAATAAGGGGAGCAATAAATGGAGAACGATATGGAATTAAAAAAAAACGAAAATCCGGGGTGTAAAAAGTAAAAGGAAAATCAAGTTTCGTTCGCCTGTAGAACAGAACAAGGGACAGAAGTAACAGCCCGAGAGCAAACATAAATAAAATCCGATCAATGAAAAAGGATATGATCGTCTTGACGGGATTAAACTTGTAATGAACAGGGGAAGCGGGACATGCAAGGTGGTAGATCTGATCAACTTCGAGAAGCAGCGGCTCGACGACATCGTGACGGATCAACTCGAAATTAGGGTTTCCGAAATGATGCATGACATTCTCTTTCCTCCCGGTAAAAAAATTATCCACCACAATAACGTTATCCCCCCTTTCAATCAGCCGATCCACCAGATGGCTCCCTACAAATCCTGCTCCTCCGGTAACCACCACTCTAAGCCCCTTTCTCTTCAACCCTAGCGGCACTTTCCCCCCAACAGAACCCATCCTGGCCGGTTCCAACACCTGCCATCGCTTCTCGGCCATCGCCGCCATCCCAACCATCACGTGCGCCGCCCCTGCTATCTCCCTAGGAGTCGCCGGCGATCTCGGCGCCAACGCCAAAACAATCGCTGCTAGACCCATCCCGGCAACCAGGAAGATAAGCCGCTGTTCCCGTAGAAGATACCGCACCGGTCTTGGAAGCGATGGCCACCGTTTCATCGGCTTCGGCGAGTAGGGGGCATCACCGAGAGGCTGAGCTTCGTGGCCCCGGTAGATGAGCTCCGAAGCCATCGTCGTTCCGGTCAAATCCGGGGGCTTATAAGAGGACGAAAACGGTGAGATTATAAGTAAAACAATCAGCTACAATAAGAAAAGTTCGCCGGGCGTTTCACCTCCGGCAGGTGAACTACGCCGCTCTGTAGTCTACGGGACTATAAATAGGTCGACGAGTCGGCGAGAAGGCAAGATCTACTGTGCCTTCGGAACATTTTAAGGTGCTTTTTGAGCTCACCCACCTCGGCGACTGTAGTTTCTTCTTTCTTTTGCTTTAATTCATTGAACGCTAACGCTACATAAATTAAAACCCTAAGTTTATGGTACAATTACGGGTGATACCAATGTTGTGGGTATGGGTCCAAGGGTAAATTGAACGAGACGAAGGGGGCTTTTTAGGAAATGCATATGCGGACTTCATCTCGTTTTTTAAATCTCGTGAGGAGAATCCGTGGAGTCCGATTCCCGCAAAGTAACGGATGGTTGAGAGGGATTTACAATTAAGCGCTAATTATCATAGGCGGTTTAACGCTAAGTATGAATTTAGGTAATTAATTATAAATCTCTTTAGCATGGCCTTTATATATGTTAAATAATTAAAAAGATATTTATTTTTTTAATAATATAATTATTTTTTAATACCATTTTTTATGATATATCAAATTTCCTCAACAAAAATTATCATTTTATGTATTAAAAAGCTTATGATAATAAAGATAATTTATTAGTGTGAGCCAATTGAGATGCTTAAACTAGTATGTTTCTCACTATGCTACATAATATTGGAGAAATTAACAGCCTCAATGAGATCTTGATTCGAACACGTGAATAAATGAAGGTCATAGCTCGGGTCTAGCAAACTTCATAGGATTGATTTAGCCAAATTATCCAGAACATACGATTGTAATCAGAGTGACCTGGTAGGTTGATCTGACAAACTTGCTACTTGTCTGACACTGGTTGTCCAACTGACTTGGCAAATTAACTCACTGATTTGGTCTTCATGTTTCTTCTGATGAACTGATCAATCACATACTAGTCTGACTCAAGACTCTAGCAATCCTTGGAACTATCAGAACACAAAAGTGAAGATCGACATCAAGGAGGGATATATTCTACATCCCGATCTATGAACGTCTGACATACATATCACGATCTTTTCATCAAGACTCTGTGACAGAATTTGCACGACACATCTTGTATTTTAATATTTTTCTTGAAATAGTGTAAAAGAGGAAAAAGGAAACCGGAGTAAGAATCAACTCTATAGAGAGAGAATGAACTCTCTTGGCATTTTTCTGGGAATTATGCATCATGACTCACTTTCTCCGCTCTATTGGAGGATGATCAAAAAACAAAACACAGAATTCATGCATGAAGAACTGGATGGATGATCAACTCTTCATGCTTTTTTCCAAAGATATTGACTGATATATTAAATTCCAAGGTTTATAAGCATGGACTTTCATACCCCCACGATCCATTCTTCAGAACAAACTTTAGAATTTTACTTCTATTCTTCTTTATTCCTTTCATCAAAGTGAAAAGATGGGCTCTATTTATAGTCATTTGGGGAGTGACATTTTGTCTTTTTACACATAACTTTCATGACCACCTGATAAGAATTTGTGTGTCCTACTGACCTAGAAATCGAGCGATCTTAGTATCGTTGAAATACTTGATTCGATTATCAATATGTCAAATTCATAGTTCATCTGATCATTTAATTGACAATTCAAAGCTTTTAAACTTGTCTCAAGGTCTTGGTTTGTGATTGATTGGATCTGGATTGAACCAATTCTGTCAACAATGAGTTCTTATTATCGAAACATCAGGTTCGGCGACAGACTTGCTCCGTCAATAGTCAGATAGTCGTAGCGTAGATTCATGCTCGATAAGAATTTGAAATAAAATAGTGTAGGAAGAAATTTTAGTAGTTACTTACCGTAAATGTAAATATATAAAAATTTTGGGGCACGTATGTAAATTTTCATATATTCTAAAACAGCCAGCCGCTTGTCGTGATCGGACGGCTGCGGCGGGCCCGGCGGGTTAGTTAGCCATTTTTTGCGCGTGGTTTATTAAAATCAATAAAATATAATTATAATAACACTATTGTATCTTAAACTGAGATTTAATTATCGGAATTAGCTTAATGTAATTATAATTATAAGTTAGTTGGACCGGGTCCGGTTCTGCTGGTGTGGTGGGACCGGGACAGGTGTTTACTTGGGCCGGTGAGAAAGCCGTAGAAAAAGCCAAGCGATGACTTGCCATCCGTCGGATTAATTGGAACTTTGATTTGATCAAAAATATATTTTTTTCTTAATTTGTTTGCCATTTCTTGTGCACTACACGTCCTTATTGACCGTTGACTTTTTGGATTAATCTTTGGCTTTTATTGATAATATTTATTAATTTTCTTGGATAATATAATATAATATTTATTGATTAATTATATATATATATATATATATATATATATATATATATATATATATATATATATATATATATATATATATATATATATATATATATATGACATAATTCTTATGTGTATTTTCTTCTACAATTCCTAATTTCTTATATTTATTCATATAATAACTAAATATTTAACATGATATTAAAAATAACACGAATATTATTTCTTTATGTTGAATCTTGAGCTGTCCATGAATCGCACCGAAGAAATAGAGCTTAAAAAGAAAGAGAGAGAGAGGTACACAGTAAGGAATAGTAATTTGGTTTGTTGATTAGCCCATTTCCATCAAATGATTACCATATTTATAAAAGAGAGGATATAATATATGAAATTACATGTTTGCTCTTGTATTAATTGGGGCGTTAGAAAATATTTTAGATATTATATATATAAGCCTACGACTCGACTGCCCACTAACTCGATCGGTTAAAATCAGTGGGTTTTTGTTTGGCAATGCCTGTTTGTTCAAGTGTGTTGAATCAAAGTTGTCGGCTGGTCTTTCTCGGCCATCAGCTTAACAATAGTTGGCTCACTCGATTTAGCTCTGTCAATCAGTTATTCTAGTTTAGTTATTACTATTGATCCCTAGATTATGTGCTCATGTCGACAGAATGAGACTAGACTATCAGACATAAGGTGAATTATCATAATATGACAGATAACTCATTCTTTGACGATAAGGTCCATCGGGACGCTCGTTGATTATATTATTATAAATTCTTGACCCTTGATAAGAAATCTCAGGAGGGGGTGGCCCGTGAGATGACTGGTAATACTGAATTCTTCTAATGAGTTGAGTTGTGGCGATAGATAGGTCGATGCCTCTACTAGGCTTGATTAGTCTTAGTCATTGGTTCGAATGTCCTACATCCAATCAGCCTCCAGCCCTAATTTTGGGGTTTGCATCTGATTGCAATCATATTGGTGCAAGTCAGGCCAAGTTTTTTTTGTTCGTTTTGAATTTTTTCAGACAAAGCATTTCATTTAAATCATCGTTGTTATTTACAATTACTTATTTTCACCTAATTTTTTATGTATTTATATATTGAGCCCTTCAATTTTAATTTTTAAGTATATGCCGTTTTAAAAATGTATTTTAATTTCTAAAACTCAAAATAGTCATATTTTTAATGAGATATGAACATTTTAGGCGTATAAATATAAATAGTAAAATTTACACGTTTGATATGTAAATATGTTGGAATTGTACCTCATTTATGTAAATACCCACTCAAAAAAGGGAAATTTTATATGCATGACATTCAATTGTTATATATTTATATATGATACGCCAATAATAAATTTTCATCATCCAAAAAGAATCTCGAAGCATAACATGAATCTTAAGACGATATTTTAAGCAAGCAACATTTAAATCTTGATAAAAAGTCATCAAGAGCTTTGATTTCAGCAAACTTATAGTCAAACTGACTTGCTTGACGAGACGAACCTAATGATATAAAAATTAGTCCAATCCGAGTCAAATCAAGCTCATATCAAGTCATTAAACCAACCTTGGAAGATTTTTGGACATATTTAGAAGGTCAAACAGATGTCAACAATTGCAAGTTTACACTCGAATCGAGCAGCTCGACAATACGAATCCAATGAGACCAAACTCACTCAATTCCGACATCATTAAGACACTCAAATGTCAATTAAACATGACATGATCAGAGGAAACTCTCTGAAGTGTCCGACCAAAATGGTTGATAGTCATGCATTAATTGCACTCAAAACACTATAAACAGACCCCAACCCCTCACATGAGGGAAACTTGAAATTTAGAGAAAGAGTCTGAGACTTTAAGGAAAAACTGCAGCTCAGCATTACCATCGACCGCCGACACCGACCGTCGTCGGTGGTGGTTGTGATTGTTTTGATATAATGTTAAATACTCGAGAAATATACATTTAAATATCAAAATTTATATATTTTAGATATGTAAATTAAAAAAAAAGTATATGGTATATATGTAAATCCCCCTTCCTCCTAACTATAAGGTACGAACAATGCTTTTAATATTGTGTGTAAAAATACGGAGAAGAATTTCATGGAAAAGGACAATTACAGGTTGTAATTTTGAAAATTACAGCTTTGCAGTCCAATCATGGCGTTGTAAAGTCAAAGAAGAGAATATATTTTCAATATTATTTATGAGCTCTCGTAAGCACCTAAACGTACATTAATCCACGTTTCTGATACATAAAAATGTGTATTGTGTAATTTTTAATTTGATGTAATGTTATATGTGTAAGCATGCATTTTATATATATATGTAAATGCCTCTAATATATATAATACTCAAGATTTTTTCTTTATATATATATTAAAATAAAATTTCTTCTAAATTTTATCAAATACCAACCTTTTTTAGCAAATAATATGGAGGAGAAGCTCGTGATGTAAATTTTAGTGCGCTTAAAGAATGTGTCTGCACGAATCTCAAGAAGATTTAAGGATTCATAAGAAAGAAAGTACATAAGAAAACCGAGCAAATGTTTAAAGCTCCCTATTAGTAGATTTGAATCGAGAAAAAAATTCAGTTCTTCGACATCACCGGCCGTCCTATGAGCTTCCCTGAGGTTTCTCATTAGGGACCAAGGGTGGGCAATGCAATAGTCTCATAGTCATCCCGAAGGTTTCACTCGTTGATTCACCCTCTGCTTGATAGTTTGGTCTTGTTCGTCCGACATAAACTTCTCATCCAAGGATTAATGCTCGACAGGTAGATTAGATTAACCGATCGATAAAACCTAGTTGATCGAGCCAGCTCTGACAACCCGAAGCCAATCAATGCTAGCTTACCGGTTGCACCAACTTAGCCAGACCGACCGAGCCGAAGTCAAGCTGACCCTGCTAATTGAGTCGTAGGCAACAAAGCAATTAGCTCATATATGTAAAATACCCAAAACATATTATTTTATGTAAAATGGAGAATAGACAATACATTTTACTGCTCACTTCTCACTATATCTAAATCTTTATCTCTTTCCTTTCTTTGGGATGTGATTCTTAAACAAGTCACAATTCAACAAATATATATTTATATTCATGCCCCACAATTTTTATGAATTTACATAACTAGCACCTAAGCTTTCATATTTACCTTTATAACATTTTAATGTCACAAATCTATATATGAATAGTGTATTTCGTTTTTAAAAATTATGTTATGTATATCGAAATGAAATTTTAGTCGTTGGATATAGAAATAAATAAAAATTGTGGCGTATGTTAGTAATGACCCTTCAAATCATTTGTCTACAATTTGCTTGGTTATATACACATTTCCAACAATTCTCCGTCATCTGACATGAATATCGAGGCAAGACATAGATCTCGAGACGATTTTTTGAGCAAGAAATACTAAAACATCGATAAAACTCATCCAGAACTTTGTTTTAGCAAACTTCAAGTCAAACTGATCGGCTCGACAAGAAAAACTCAATGTTATCAAAATTAGTCCAATTTGAGTCAAATCAAGTTCAGATAAAGTCATTTAACCACACTTGGAAGCTTTTAAGACATATTTAGAAGGTTAAACAAATGTCGAATTTAGCAAACTTACGATCGTATCGAGCGTCTCGACAAGATGAATCCAATGAGGCCAAGATTGCTCAATTCCGACATCGTTCAGACACTCAAATGTCCATCAAACGCCGTCAGATCGAATGAAGTCCTTCAGACCGTCCGATTAAATTGATTCATATTTTTGCATTTATTGCATCCAAAATATTATAAATAGAGCCCCACCCTTCTCAAGGGAAAAAGTTGGAGTCTTGAGAGAGAACTTAAAACATTTAGAATGAGCTGAAGTCTAGCACCACCCCTGTCACTATCGATTGCCATTGGCCGTCGTCGACCACGGTCGCCACGTGTCGACCGCCGTCAATCACCACCAACTGTCGTCGATCGTCGTAGACCACTGTTAACTATCGTCGACAACCATCGACCACCGTTGAACACTATCATCACAGTCAACCACCACCGACCGTCTTCGACCACAGCAGACCACAATCAATCACCGCCAATCACCGTCGACCGCCACCGACCAGAAGCTACCAGTCAATATTGTAACTTGAAAAACTCATTAACTCTTTCTCGTCTATGAGACAAGGGGATCTGTACTCATCAAACTACAGTGGATTTTGAAAACTGGGCCAATACCGTGATTTTTTCCTCTTTACGGGTTTTTCGCGTAAAAACGCATAGTTTCATAATTGGCCAAATTCTCGTGCAATGCTAAGACAATAATCTATTACTCTACGACTTCAAATTTTCTAGCATACATGTTGAAATAAAAAAAAAATTAATAAAAGTAAAAGGTCATGGTAGCAATGCGAGCTATTAATTTAGATATAAAATGTTAACAACTAATAAAGTAAAAATTGAATTCCACAAAATCCATTGAATAAAATTTCAAATTCATGCCAACAACTTTATTAAAAAAATAATAATAAAACAAAAAAAATATTTAAAAAAAAATGCCAACAAACTCTATGCTTGAAATAGGGGCAATATTTCCTTTCTTTGGCCATTTACATAACTACCTTCAAATCATTATTTATTTACATATCTAACCACAGACTTTGCTCTTTTACTTTTATAGCACTCAACTCTTTCCCATGAAAAATCACTATTTTAATTTTTAAAAAGCAATATACATGTTTTCATTCATAGACCTAAATGTTAGATATGTAAATACCTAAAATTTGAAGGGGTATGCATGCAAATCTTCCTTTTCTATTTCATATAACAAACATTCAATATTTTCTTGAAGGAGAAGGGAAGAACATTTTTATTTATTTATTTATTTAATTGCCATTATTATATCAATTAATGCTTTGATTTAACAAAGTTTAAAATTTAATTTATGGGGGATGCAAATCATAAGAATATTGATTTGGTAGTGGGTCTCCAATAACTTTATTTGATAATATTATGTTATGACATGAGTTGACTAATTTTAAATAAATATATATTTTTAATGTGAATTAATAAATTTAGTTATATGATAGAAGATTCATGATTCGTCACACGATGCTCGTCCATTTATAAGGTGTTACGAGTTATTGTGAAATGACAATTATACCCTTGGCCTTCTTTAGTCGGTTGACTTCTGATGAATCAAGTTTTAGGTTCATTGTCGTTTCATTGATGGATGTTTGGCGGGTCATCTTCTAGCTAGTTGGTCTTTGCCTGGATGACCTTCGAGTGGGTTGGCACCTGCATCAGTCAGTCTATGGCTCGATTGGCCTCTGGCTGGCTGGCGAACGACTGGTACCCTATCATTTGACATGTGACTTGCTCCAGACCATTGGATCGACGAAAAATTTAACTTATATGAATATGGAATATTTAGGCGGTATGAATCTAAAAAATAAAATTTTAGTTTTAAATATGTAAATAAATAATAATTGAGTGGTATAAATCAAATTTAAAGCCGCGAAGCGTCAATAATTTATATAATCATAAGAAATTGTAAGTGTAAATTTTTTAAATTTAAAATGACGGTTTTATTCAGAGGCTTGAACTCCTATGATTAAAAATAATATGATAAATAGTATATCAAATCTAATTTTGATATTCTTTAATTCATACTATTTAATAAGAAATAAAATATTTAAATTTTTTTGGGCATTTACATAAATACCAACCTATTCTTATGAACGTACATATATTATTTACATTTTAGACCACCCAACTTTCTTATATTACATCAAAATATCACTAAATCAACTTTGAAAAAGTGAAATGCACATTTTTATGCATAGGTAAGAATTAAGTGGTATATATGCCTTCATTTTACAACCAAATTTGATATTATGGTATAATTGTAAGGAAGTTATCATCCAATTTTTTTAATGAAAAAAATAAATTATTTTCCATAAATTTAAACCATTGAATTTATGGAACTCTTCACTTTTCTTTTGCCCCACTAAAGAAAAAAAAATAGAAGCTTATTGTTGCACGACCAAATGAATCATGACGGCAAAATGATTGTTTAACGTCGTAGCATTAAACGAATATCCAACATACACACACAAAAAGAAAAATAGAAGGAGATGCCAATATTTTTTTACTAGGAAAAACCATGAAAAGGGAAAAAATCTCGGGGTCTAGAACAATCAAAGTAGTCCACTATATGATTGTAAGTACATAAATTTGCTCTTCTTCTGAATTAGGGAAGATTGAATTATAAAGATGATAATTACAAATGAACGATAGTAGTTCGGCTATAATAACCGTAATTGTGCTGCAACGAAAATAGTTTTGATGATAACAGTGATAGCGGGCCGCAAATGTCGTAATTGATTGTTATGAAGGTAATAGTATGTCACAAATGTTATAGACAGTAGCTATAATAGTATCAGCTTGTAGTAGAGGGAGTAGTTGAAAGTTGTAGTATTATTTGACCACATAAGTCGTAGTTATTAGCTTCATAAGTGTTTATTAGCCACAAAGGCCATAACGAGAGGCTGCAATGACAACAATTGGACATATAAGCCGTAGTGGGTAGCTATCGTAGTAATCAGCGACATATGTCATAATAAGTGATTGTAAGAGCGTCAGCTACTATATAGGTTGCTGTGGAAATTTGTAATGGCAATAATTGGTCATGTAGGTCGTAATGGATTGCTACAATAGTAATTGGCCATCTACGCCATAGTGGGTATCTATAAGAGCATCCGTCGGCCACATAGATTGTTTAAACTCCTATGCATCCCCGCTTGTCCTATGTCTCTTATGTCAATTTACATACTTTCCACTAATCTCTGCTCAATGAAAAAGATTACTCCCCTAATTGGGTAATCAAACATAATGTGCCCAAAACTCGAATACTTGAAACTTTCTTGATTGAGATGAGTTTGGGAGTACTAATGGTCTCCAACTTTATTTCACTGGATTGGTTTTTCATGTTGGGTCGACTTCGGTGCCCCAATGGGTGTACTCTTGTTACTTGATCTTATGGTTAAACTTTGTCTGTTATGTGAGGTGGTCATCTGGTGCAATTACTGCTTCTCCACCTTCAAAACTAGGGTTTGTATATCTATGGACTAACACAACTGAAGTTGCATCACACTATTGGTAGATTACTTCACTCCTCCAAATTACCTCATCATTTGCACTATTTTGATTCCACAAACTCACATTTTGGTATGAGTTGATCAAATTCAAGTTTGTACTCCTCCACAGAAGACTCACACTAGCGTATGTTATAGAGTTTCATAAACATATCCAATTAGTAATACGAGAATATGATTGCGTTGCATTTCCTTTTTCATTTTAAATTATGTGGTGATTTTACTCTTCCCCTGTCAAAGATACTTAGACTCTCCCACAACAAAAAAAAAAAAAAACATTATTCTTGAGCTTGATGACTGTCAATTTAACTCTTTTGCTTGGGATACATCTTTATACTAAAAAAATTGTTATATTATTCAAAGCTACTCAATGAATTCATTTGGATTCAAAAGCCTGTTAACATCCAACAAATCAATCTTTACTCCAAAATTTTAACATTTTGTCAGATATTTCATGCCAAATTGTCAGAGTATTTCTTCTTATTAATGAAAACTTTATGATGGAAGATATTCATTTACTCCTTACGATTTGGTGAGTCACAATTGCACCACTTTGAATGACCTCTCTACGTTGCCTTCTCTCAAAGGCTACAAATTGTTATTTCAATTGGAGTATTTCTCATTGCATATCATCCATAGTAAACTCAACACCTCTTTGAGTGTTTATCTTATGTGGCATGGTGTTTTGTTCTTCCAACCAAAATTTTGGTAAGAAAGAAATATTAGTTCAAAGTTAGGGCTTGGTGCGTGATGTGCAAATAAATTTGTTAGGGTATTAGGTTATGTTATTTTGAATTTTTATTTGGAGCAAGGAAAACAAATCCCTACAAAATTTAAGAATTACCGAGCTTTAATACTAAATGGCATTGTTACAAGGCTCCCCAAGAACCAGACCCACTGGGTAGGTGATTTTGAAAAAACAAGAGAATGATGGTACGTGAAATCAGTGGCATTTGAATGGGAATCAGAGTCATTCAACAACTATCTCGGCTGAAAAACATTGTGTCGTACGATAAATTACTTGTTCCTCAACAAATTATAGACACGCCACTTGTAGAAAGAAGAAGATACAGTACTCTTTGCAATAACATAAAACCAAGCAAAAGTCTTCTAAATCAGAAAATAACAGCATCTAAATTATCTCTCAAGAAAAAAAAAAGGGCGTTTGATATGAAAAAACGTAAGAATTACATGTTTCATATGTACCTGCAAATGTAAATGTGAATCACATTGAAGAATGAAGCAAATTCTGAAGATCTTCTGTTCTCTCCATGCTGAACAATGCCTCACTATTGTTCTTTAGAAAATTGTAATACCAATGAGCTGAAAGCTTTGGAGTTCTTGGCCTTAATTCATCATTAAAATCCACATAGTAAAGTCCACACAATGATTGGTAGCCACCCAGGTATTCAAAAACATCAATAAATGACCAAATAAAGTAGCCTTTAACATTTACTCCATTCCTGCATTTATGACAACACTTTATCAAAATCTACCCCAAAACAAGGGAAATTTATATTCATACCACAACAATTCCTATGAATTTACATATCTATCACCTAAAGCTTGATATTTGCATTTATAACACATTGTTGGTGCCATAGACCTTTGTGTGAAAATGTGTATTTCACTTTTGAAAAGTTAACGAGAGCGATATTTTTTATGCAATATTAAAGATTTGTGTGTTACGCATGTAAATATGAAAGTTTAGGTTGCACATACGTAAATAAGAATTGCCCGGTGTGTATGTAATTTTAGGGGCGATTTCATAACCCAAAACTTCCTATTATGAATTTCAATTCACGATTTGGTGCTGATATAGATTTCATTTTATTTTGCATGAAAATAAATCATTAAACATAGAGGAATTTAACAAGTTTCATCATTTTAAGGCTCAATTTGTTGTTTTCTGCTAAAAAATGCAATTTTTAAAAGGGGCGCTTATATAAATACCACACAATACTCGTGTATTTACATATATAACATCTAGACATCCATATTCACATGCATACCACTCAAATTTTTGAAATTTACGTTAAAATAAAACACCATCACTATCTTTTAAAAACTGAAATACAAATTTTCATCCATAAGTTTATGACACCAAGATGTTATAAGTGTAAAATATCAAATTTTGGGTGTCAGATATGTAAATACATAAGAATTGTGTGATATGTATTTATATTACCCTTTTTAAAATGACGAGGTTTGATAGAATTGTGTGTCAGATTTGGTTGTATGTCTTCAAATGAAATGATTTTATCTTCACAATGATATTTAAAACATGTTTTCAAATGCGATCTTACGGCGGCTCATGGATGGTATGTATGCAAATGCCCAAAAAAATTGTGTGATATTTTTGATGTGTTATGAAAGATTTGACTGGTATAAATGTAAAAAAGTAAATTTTAGGTGTTGGATATGTCAATATAAAGGAATTGAGTGGGAATGTATGCAAATGCTCAAAAAAAATTACAGAAGATCTCAGCAGAGATTCAAATAAAATACCTAATGGCTTCAAGTGTTGCCCCAATGTATCCTCTCAAGGCATCAATCCTTGCATGGTCATTAAGTGCACTCATGTTGGCTGCCTCACAGTAACCTAAACATTGATCACATTAAAACAATACCACAATAGTTTTCATTCCTCAGAATTGTTTTGCATTCCTGCATTTCAAAATTATTATGCAGGGGCGAGTTTTATAAAATTACAATTAGGCTGACTATGATATATGCATCCGAGTGTTGCACAGAGAATAAAAGGTAAAAAAATGCACTTATTAAATGAGTGGATAAATTAGTAATTTAGAGAGGAAAAAAGTAGGCCAAATATACCATGGATATAAGTAGTTTACAATTATTTGCAAAAGAATACTTTTTTTGGAAGATTTACATAAATACCACCCAATTCTTATGTATTTACATATATACCAACCAAACTTTAATTTTTAGATTTATACCACCCAACTTATGCATGAAGAGGTGTATTTCACCATTTGAAAGTTAAAATGGTTGTATTTTTTTTGTGATATTAAAGATTTGAGTGGTATAAATATGAAAAGTAAAGTTTATGCGTTAAGATAAATAAATACATAAGAATTGGGTGGTATGCATGCAAATCCCCTTATGTTTTTTTAATAACTCAGGCACACACCAAGATGTACTAGGCGTTGAACTCAAAATCTTGTGGTAGAAGACAAAGCATCCATCAACTAGGCAAGATGAGTTGCATTGCAAAGAATATATTTATTAAAAAGTCCCACTAGCCAAGAATAAATAGAAAATGATGACCCGAAAGGCAAAATGTGCAATTCGAAAGCACTATGCCGCTGATAAGTGTGCACCGGTCCCAAAGATTTGGGACAAAGTGAAGGATGATGCAAACTACTCAAAATCCAAAAGATTTAACTTTAATAAAGTAAATTTAAAAACAAGGCAGGAAGGGTAATGAAATAATAAATTGCAAACCATTCTCTTCAACGTAAATGGGAAAATCCCCATAGTTCTCTTTGAGGTACTCCAATAGGTACCGAAGCCCAACAGGATCTACTTGAGGGTGCGTTGGAACAAACTGGTGCAAATATCAAGCATTATAAATTTACACTTCAAAACTATATATATAGAAAAAGAAAGATTTACATACACACCGCACTATTCCTATCTTTTAACATATCTAAGTTCAATTTTTACATATATGAATCCTTGAGCATAAATAGGTATATTTCCCTTTTTAAAAGTTAAAAAGATGGTCTTTTTTTATGTGCTGTGAGGATTTGGATGATATAAATGTAAAGAAGGAAGACTTAGGTTTTAGGCTTAGGTTTTAAGAAGATAAATACATAGGAATTTGGTGGTATGCATGCAATTGCCCCAAAAATTAAAATTAAAATAAGTTCTTACAGTGCTACTTGGAGTGTCATTCCTGGATGCTGCAGTAAGAGAGAATAAGCATTAATGCTCAAGCTATAGTATGAACATTTCATGGCCTCATTGAAAGGAGAAAATTTTAGGTCCGGATGACAGACGTGCAGACGAAGATAGCATGGATCGCACCACGCCGCTGTACGCATGGCGTGGTAGAATCGACGCCGTCATCCTTACATCTAGTTAATCAGAGGTAATATTTTCTCCATTGAAAGGAAAGAAGCAAACTCAACCTGTTATAATGGCAGCCATATCTGAAACAAAATCCCGAGGCGAAATCTGGAGAATAATGGAGTTATCACGGACAAATGTAGATGTGTAGTGATTAAGACTGATGAAATCGAATGAGCCTTTCAGTAGTTTTTTCTGTGATGCCGTGAAATTGGGAAGCTTCGGGCCACAAATCTTCTTCATTGTCTCTGGGTAATCTCCAAACACTAATGGATTTAATATCCTATATTTCAATAAATAGTAAATATAAGTTTTATTATATTTTCATGCTCTAGCACAAACAAAAAGGATTGTAGAGTAATGGGCGAAATTTGGATTTAGTAAATCTGTATATTTAAGATGTCCAAAATGACCGCCTGGGAGGATTTAGTTTAAAACCCACTTAAATTGTCTCGTAAATCTTAATCCCAACCAACCATTAGGTTTGTAAACAATTAAACATAAAGAAAAGATATATATACAGTACATCTCTAGCTCAAAACCGTCTTCAAGTCAATCAAACTAATTTCAACAACCCAAACCTATTTGGTTATAAGCCATTTCAACCCTATTTTGACCTATTATTATTATTAT
>NEWO01000126.1:752481-762647 GCA_003013225.1 Phalaenopsis aphrodite | reverse complement strand
CTTTCAAAACTCAAACTATATATCTATTATATTAAATTAAATTTCAAAAATTAATTTCATATACCATATTTTCATAATCTATAAAAAAAAAGTTGACCGACAAGGGGCTATTAGAGGAGATATATATGAAGATACCACTAAGATTCAGTACATCCCAGACAGTGGGCAAAGTGTGTAGGCTCAGGAAGTCACCATATGACTTAAAGCGGTCACCTCGAGTCTGGTTTGACAAGTTTAGAATGACGATGGTTGACATAGGATGTCGGCAGATCAATGCATGTCACACAAATTCTTTCGGCAACATAAATGTCACACGATCATACTTTTTGTGTATGTAGATGACATAAAGTGAAGATTGGAGAAGCAATTTGAGGTAAAGGATCTAAGACAACTCATATAATTTCTTGGGATTGAAGTGACCCTTGGACCTAAGGAAATGGTCTTATCCCAGAGAAAGTATGTATTGGATTTTCTCATGGAGACAAGTATGCAGGGGTGCAAACCTGTTGTCTCTCCAATTAATCAAAAGGTCAAGCTTAGTATAGATCAGTTGATCGTGAGAGGTAACAAAGGTTGGTAGGTCGCCTGATCCATCTGTGCCACACTATACTATATTTCTTTTTAGTAAGTGTGGTGAGCCGCTACATGCATGATTCAAGGAAAAGTCATGGATTCAGTGTATCAGACTCTGGGGTATCTAAAAAGTGCATAAGAAAAATGGTTGATATTCAGAAAGAATGAGCATGTAGATATTAAGAACATTTGTGATTCTGATTAGACAAGTTGTGTTGATGATAGTTGATCCACATGAGAATACTGCATGTTTGTAAGTGGCAACTTGGTTCCTTGGAAGAGCAAGAAACATTCATTTGTCGCAACATCAACAATAGAGGCAGAATACAGGGTCATGGATGTGGCTAAAAATGTTGTTGTGGAACTCAAAGTGGATCAGGGAACTCAAATGAAGTTGTGGTGTGACAACAAGTCGATAATTAACATTGTTAACAACCCGGTGCAAGACGATAGAACCAAACATGTGGAGATCGATAGATTCTTCATCAAAGAGAAGCTGAATAACAGATCATTGGAACTATGTCATGTAGTTACTGCGGAGCAGGTGGCTAACTGCCACACTAAAAGACTTTGCTCAGTGGAGTTAACTAGATTATGNTGAGCTTCCTTTATCCATTGATATTGCTCTTTATTATTTAGATTTGAGCTCTGATTTTGATTTTTATTTTGAAAGCTTCATGATTATGTTAAGATTCAAGAAAGGAAACTTTCAAATTTTAACACTCAATCCTTACATATTTACATATCCAACATTTGAACTTCAATTTTTACATACATGTCACTTATCTCCTACTTGTTTACATATCTAACATCCAAACTTCAATGTTTACTCACATACCACTCAAATTCTTCATAGCACAAAACAAATATTACCATTTTAATTTTAATTTTAATTTTTTTTATTTTTAAAATACACATGTTCATGCTTAGGTAAATTGTTATTGTTGTTTTGGAAATGGACATGTAAATTCGTGATGATTAAGTGGTATGCATGTGATCATTGTCTTTCTTTTAAAAGTGTTGTTTAGTGGTAATTAAATGTTGTTAGGAGTCATTGAGAGCTGTATGTGGCTTGGAATTAATATTTGGGTGCTGAAATGGAGATTTTGAATGTTGTAGGTAGTCATTTAGCTACTAAAGATGGTCGTTAGCTGCTGTAAGTGGCTTAGAAGTGCTGTTTGTTGGCTTTAGGGGTGTCGTAGGGTGTTGGAAAGTCATAAAAGTGTTGTTTGGTCTTTCAAATTGCTGTTGGGATTTGTGGCAAGCCATAAAAGTGTTGTTTGATCTTTCAAATTGCTGTTTAGACTTGTAGAAGCTTAGGATGGCTGTGTGGGTGTTGTAGTTGTTGCTTAGACCCATGAAGTTGGTGTTTGAATTCATATATAAGCTATTTGGGTGTTGTAATTGCTGTCCAGGGTCATACAAGTGTTGTGAAAGCTTTTGGAGTGTTGTGAGAGATGTTTGGTGTGTTGTTAGAATTGTAGGTGTTGTATGGGCTTACATGGTATTATTTGGGACACAAATCACATGTTGTTTGGGGCATTTGGTGGGCTAATTTTGAGGCAATCAACATATTATTTTGGCAGNATGCACTTAGGTGGGTTCGAACCCAAGACCCCAGAGGACTTAGAACTGACTTTGCAGATCTCAACAAAAGAGTCACGGTAAGCGGATCAAGCATATACATTTCAATCTTATCCAAGATCATCATAATTCAAGTCAATTCAATCCAAAAGTCAATCCAATTTTCCATTGATTTTTAATCTTCAAACCAAATTCATAGTCCTAATTATCACTAGCCTAACCCCTACAAAATTGGGGAAGTTTAATGAATCCTCCTTCTATCATTCACTGGTTTGCAAGGAATGTTTACTAAGCTATCATAAATTATTTTGCAGAACTTCTCAATACAACTCTCATGTAAGTTGCCAAATTTTTTAAAACACTTTTTTTTTCCATCTTAACATTTAAAAGATATTTCTAGGGGTATACATGAGTCGAGTCGAGCTTGAGCTACCCTCAACTTGAGCTTGATTAATTAATTGAGCTTGAGCTTGAGTTTAATTCTACGAATTTGAGTTGACTCGTGAGCTGATTTATTTATTATAAAAGAAAGAAAACAATAATAATTTAAGTTAGTGTTATAATAAAATTACAAATAAAGTAAACAATTAGAAGATGATAAGAAATCACTTGATATGAGATATAAAATATAATTTTTTTAATATTAGCAATCTTTTAAAGATAAAATTTTGAATTTTAATATATCTTGAGTATATTTTATATTTAACATATTTTAAACGAGCTAGCTCACAAACTAATGAGTCGAATCATGGTTGACTTGTGATTGGCTTGTTAGCTGATCGAGCTCAACTCATGAGTCACTTATTTTTTTGAGTAGAGCCAAAGCAGGTCCGGTTACACTCCTAGGTATTTCTCACAATCTCTGGCACTATTTTCCACTATATCCACCTAATTTTACCATAATATATCTTAGCATTCATATTTCTACTATATATAACATGGAACTTAGCTATTAAAACATTTCACCTAATACAAAAATATATCCAAATCAAAATTTTAAAACATTTTACAAATCATCCTTAACATTGAAGTATATGCATCCTTATTTGTATTTATAACCCCTTTTTAGAGCATATTCAATATATCTCAAATTATCACACCAAGATAGCAATAAATCAATGAACATTATTGATTGATTATTGCTATAACTATCACCATTCCAGAGATCTAAGAGATTAATTGTTTGTTCAAGTTCATTTAGCATCTTTTTTGTAATTATTTTTATTTTATTTTTTTTTTGAAATCATATTTTGCTGAAATAATCTTTTTTAAATAAATCACATGTTTTTAAAAATACTCCAGAGATCTAATAGATGTTTTAAATGTTTTTAAAAACAACTAGCTCAATCAAACATGTTTTAACGTAAATTAAATAATAAACATAACAAAATAAAAACAAAAAATAAAAGTGACCTCAAAAGGCCCCTTAGTGTAATTTTTTTGCATTTTTTATTTTTTTTGTTTTAAAAAAACAAAATCCGCTTATTCTTAAAAATAGTCAAAACATCTAAAAGTTAGCTTGTATTTTTAAAACAATTAAACAATGCTATAACAGACAGAATATATTTTATTTCAATAAAAAATAAACAAAATAAAACAAAAATAAAAAATCAAAAGTGATAAAAATACACAATACAATGGAGACAGCAGAATCACTCACCAACCAAACTGAAAGTCAAATACCCTTTGTACAGCTTCAACATCTGCGGAGGTGTTTGAAAATGGGTAGCCCCAGAAAGAATAGAAGTTCAGGCCTATCTTGCCATCTTGCTTGCCCTACATAAAAATTTATAAATAATTTCTCTTCTAAGAATCCATAACAATAAACTTTTGATGGATCTATATATATATTTAACACCTAAATTCACAATTAACATCATCTAGCACTCTGCTAACCCTATTGATGGATCTCATTGGATGCTCCACAGGAGAGATCAGCTCAGATTAGATGACAACTAGATCAAGGAGTTCGCTGGCAAAAAAAAGTTATGGAGGGTATTATATTGTTTTAATTTTATGTTTATGATGCCAAGAATGTTAATAGTGAAGTTTAGATGTTAAATATATAAATCCGAATACTTTACATGACATGCATGTTGACATGCATGTTAAGTCTTCCTTTTTTATATTAATTTAAACTCTTTATTTATATATTCTTCTTTTTAAATTTCCACAAAACAAAAAACTTTCTGAGATATATAGATTACAATAAACTAGTAATTGTTTTCAGCCTAAACTAGCAACATTACACAAAATGCTTGGAAAAACTCGTAGAACTAATCTGCATATTTAATTCAATACAAATGAAAAAAAAATAAACCTGATACTTCATCCTGTACAGCTTAACAACTTCAGCGTGAGCGATCAGCATATTATGAAGTGCGATGTATGGCTCAGTTATTGAATTTCCTGCTCTGCAATTTATCAAACCAAAGGGATGAGAACATCTTCCAGGAGCAAATATTCCTGAATCATATCCTGCTGATGCATAAACGTTAGGTTCTACTATGGTTGTCCAGTGTGAAACTTTGTCACCAAATTCCCTGAAACATAAATCTGCAAATTCCTTGAAATCATCCCTGCGATCATGTAAGTTCTGTCAGATTGACGTATATGATAGAAATTTTAAAATGTTGATTGTCGTTTAACAAGTCCAAGATTTAAGAAATTTTAAATGGTTAGTGAAACTTACACGATTCTGCGGTCGAGCCATCCGCCGTACTCATCTTGAAGTATTTGGGGAAGATCCAAATGATGGAGACTAACATGAATCTTGATTCCTACAAATGATGAGTAAAACTCGAATAAACAAATAATGGTATATGTTGTACTCTAGATATTGAAATAGCTAGCAAGTTCAATTAAAATATAATTTGTACGCCCAATATGACGACTCACCTAAACTTCAACATTCTAAAATAAAAATAATAATAATCTAAACATAAAAGCAAATAAAAGACCTTTTGCAAATATCTCATTGATGACACTTTTGTAGTACTCCAAAGCTTTAGGATTAACGGTCCCCCTTCCATCTGTAGATGTAAAATAACCACAAAGTATTTGTTAATAGTTAAAATTTCAAAAATTTTAGAAAGAAAAAAGAGAAAACTAGATTAAAAGCCTCTGTTAAGTCATACATGGGAGAATCCTGGACCAGGAAATGGAGAACCTATAGGCCTCAAGCCCAGCATCAATCATAAGCTTGGCATCTTCCTAGAAAACAATACATGTAAATTTTACAAATGAAATAATTATCTCATGATTGCAGATTTTGTAGAGGACTTAACAAGGTATTTTATTTAAATTTTTATTACCTTCTAAATTTTTTGAGATTATGATAACAAAGGAAATCAGAATTGACCAAGTGGCAGTTCAATTTTATGCAAAATGAGTGTAGTGTATTTGAAATGTAATAGTTTTGAAAATTGCAGTGTTCAAGGGATTCTTAAAATCATCCTATAGTTTAATTTTAGATATTCTAAACTCGGCGAATTTGGTTGAATTCCAAATACAGCACAAGCTCTAGCAATTTTTGTAACCTATAATCAATTGCCGCCCACCACTCTCCCCACTATCAGTCACAGCCAGCTGCTGTCCGCCACTCCTCGGCCTCAAATTGAATTAATTTCACTTCAAACAAAATACAAAAATATAATCTTACAAAATACACTATATTTCAAATACATGGTAATGATTTCGTTCATATTCTTCTTTCAACAAATTAAATGGCCTCTAAAAAAACAGAATTGCCTCGCCGAGAAGATCAAAGAAATAATATCTAGTACGTCAAAATATGCCTCGTTATTCGACTAGTGTATTTGGTCAACAAAATTTATCATACATCTAATAAAAGGTAGATCAACAATCAATGATTTTACCTTGTGCTTGTGGTACCCATCCGAAGTTACGTCCGCCGTGCTCTTGCCTGGTGTCATCCCTTCATTGCTCAACAGCACAAAGTTGAAGTCAACAAAAAGTCACTCCTAACATTAAACTACTATTGACTGAGATCAATTTATTCTTCAAGCTTCCATCCTTAAAAATGGATGAGATTTGTAAGCAATATTAAGCATAATTACTTCACTTTTTAATTTAAATATTCAATTAAAAAAAAAAAAACAGCCAGATCTGTCATATTTGCTCTGCAAATATCTAAATTTCATCTTATTTAAAGAAAATCAATAGGAAACTAGTAGAAAATAAGGCACTTTCACCTTCATGAGCAAAGGTATCCCAAATGCTTGGTGTTCTTCCATCCTCTGCCACCGCACCCTCATACTATGCACACAAAGTATTAGATAAAAAAGTTAGATAATGATAGGTTTAACAAAGTTAACATAACGGGAAAGTGGTTTAATTGTTAATTTAATTAATCATGACTGCTTATTTGATTTAATATATTTTTATTTATTAAAGATAATTAAAAATTTTATTTTCTATATTCTCACCACATCTGAAATGATGACAGGAAATGAGGAATAAAGGTCAACGTCATATTGCCTAAAAGTCCTTAGGGCTGTCTAAAAGTCCTTAGGGCTCATAATTATACTAAAATTTGAAACTTGATTATAATCACTCAAATTTAAATAGATTGAGTGCCCGAAATTAGATTGATTCATGTATTTATATGACAAAACACATAAATAGTATATACTATAATTCATAATATATCTTCTTTTAAAAAATATTATACAAATAAATATAATTTTGACATATAACGAAAATTAAATATAAAATTAAGAGAAACTTGAATTTCGACCAAAATCCACCAAATTTTGTTCAATTTGAACTTAATTCTAGCCGAACACAAAACATTAGATTGAAGTTGAAGTCAACACTTTGTGGAAACACAATACACCAGAAAAATATTGGTCAGCTCGAATCTTTTTATGAGATAATGTGGAAAAATAATGTTAAGGAAACTACTTGCTTTCAGCCGGCAATCTAACATGCCAAGAAAATAAAATAAAAATAATAATTGATGTGTGTTGTGGTTGTAGAGTAATGAATTATTGTTTTAGCATGTATAAAAATCCAACATATACTCAAGTAATTAAAAAGAAATAAGCAGAAGAGAAACCTCAATTTTTACATGGAAACCAATAGAAAATTGAAAATTGTATGAGATCTGGCTTAGTTGAAATAGTTCATTATGTAATTTTTAATATATAGGTTCAAACTTCTCCATATTTAAAGAAAATGAAGTTACAAAGTTGATCATTATAAATATACAACAGTTCAATGATAATAACCGTAATTCGATCATAATGAATGAAGTTCTCAATGATAGTAGGCTACAAGGGCTGTAGTCGATTATTATGAAGGCAGTAGTCTGTCGTAAATGTTTTAGATGATGATTGTAGTGTCAACTTGTCGTATAAGTTGCAGTTGAAATTCATGGTAGTAGTTGACCCTGTGAGTCGCAGATGATTGCTTCAAGAGTGTCGATTGGTCCATAGTAGGAAACTGCATGAGTTGTTAGTCATGTATATTGTAGTTAGCCACATTGGTTGTAGTGGTGAGTTACGATAACGTCAGTAGGTCGTAGGGACTGAAGTTGAGAGTTGCACAAAATGTGAGTCATTTAAGTCGTAATTGGTCACGTTTGTCATAGTGGTGAGGTGTGATGATATACATGGGTCACACAGGTCGGAATTAAGAGTTGCATGAACTCTAGATCATGTAGTTCATAGTTGATCACATAGTTGTGAGTTGTGATGATGTTCATAAGTCACATAGGTCGGAGTAGACAATTGCACGAGTTGTGAGCCGCGTAAGTCGTAGTTAATCAAAAAGGTCTTAGTGGTGAGATGTGATGACATTTGTAGGTCGTAAGAGCCGGAGTCTGGAGCTACAAGAGTTGTTAGCCACGTAGGTCGTAGTTGGTCACGTAGGTCATCGTGGTGAGTTATGATGACATTTACAGGAAGAAAAAGTCGGAGTCAAGAGCTAAACGAGCTGTGGACCAATAGGTCGTAAGGTGAGATGTGATGATGTTTGTATGCTTTAGGAGTCTGAGTCGAGAGTCGCATGAGTTGCGCAATTTGTCATATAAGCAGTAGTGATGAGGTGTGATAACATCCGTAGGCCGCAGATGTCAGAGTCATGAGCTATATGAGTTGTGAACCACATATGTTGTAATTGTTTATGTAAGCCATAGTGATGGTCTGCAAGGTGAGAGTTTTAGAAGTCCGGAAAAAGTCATCGTCGTCATGGTGCATTATTACACCGTCTTCGAGAGTCATCGTTGCACTGTATGTGGGATGTGTTTTTTTATAGGATGTGTCGTCAATGCATGTCATGATTCCACAAGAGGTTTCATTACAACGAGTTAGGGGCAATCGACTATGGTCGAAGGTGGTGTGCAGACGGTGGTTGATAGTGGTTGGTCGTTGCAAGAGTGGGAGAAATTCTTCAGATCTAAAATGCAAAAAAAATGTTGGACTTCGGCTCTAAGCTTCAGTTTTCTTCTAGCTCAAGGTCATCCCCCCATCTCAAGGGAGGGTAGGGCTTTATTTATGAAGTGTGGGAGAGGTCTCTCTGCAGATAAGAAAGAATTTTGGATCATTCTATCAAACGGCCTAGAGAGATTTTCTCGATCGGACAATGTATGACGAACATTTTAGTGTATTGATTATGTCTAAATTGAGTGATCTTGTGCTCTTGCCGAGATTTTCAATAAATTACCTCTAGATTAAGAATTCATTGGCGGCGCATCATTTATAAATCCAACTCCATATCTACAACTAAAAACAGAAGCCATCCCCCCTCTCTCTCTCAATCACTGTTTGCTCGTCTTCTTCCCTCATTCCGTCAGTGATACATAAAGAAGTAAGAAAAAGGGGAACTCCATTAATAAAAACCTGATAAGAAGAAGTGCCGGCGCCGAATACAAAATCCTCAGGAAAGTCATTTCTGGTAAATTTGCTGATGCAGATAACTTCTGTAGTAAAAAACGGAAGAACAAATAAGATCAGAAGAAGAGAAGACTGATAATACATCACAAGAAATCTCTGAAAAAACTCCTCTAGCCGAACCCTAGAACCTTACAATATATCAAATCGGCTTTCGTCGCTACGGACAAAACCCTAACCACAATGTTGTCCTGGACTATCGCTCCGATATATCCAATTTCGCCGTTGGTGGCGATAAAGACGGGCAGATATTATGTGAGGTCAATTTATCTCTTAATCATTACAGAAATTATTGTGTCCGTACATCTTGAGGTGAGAGATTTTTTCTTCCATGCCAAAATGATTCGCGTTCGTTATCTTTATTCGGACTTATATTATGACGGTATTTTGGTGATATTAAGTATTTATTTGATCGTGTCGCCCTCCTCCTTTCCATCTATCGTGGAAAATGCAGGGAGAAGTCAGGAAATCGTTTGGCCAATGAGCTTCAAAACAAGTGTCTCTATCAAAATGGCGAAATTCATCATTTTAGATTCTGAGGAGGTCCCTCTGTTCTGGTGTTCCAGATTGCGCCCTTCGTTTCAGTGCTCTCCACCTTGCTGTTGAACGAAACCTTTTATTGAACGATTGAAGCATTTCAATGAAGTTTTCCTACCCGTAGCTTTTAAACCAAAATTTTTCAAGAGCAACGTCCGCTCAAATGAGGCTTAAATATAATAATGTATCATTATAATACTATCACAATATCATCACATTATGTTATCTGCACGTAATAGTTTTTGCAAGTTTAATCTCTATCGGCGATAAAAGAGCTTATTTTCTTTAAAATTTATTTGTTAGCTATGTTTGAAATTACTTGTAAATAATATATTTTGTAATTTTGAATTTTGAATTTGAATGATTGCAATTTACAATATATAAATTCAATATAATTTTAAGTAGATAATTCAACCATTTAAAACATAATTACATAATTCAATTATTTTTAATTTCTACAAATTGAAATACATCTTTTCATGAACAAGATAATATACATATATATATATATATATATATATATATATATATATATATATATATATATATATATATATA
>NEWO01000126.1:699447-718009 GCA_003013225.1 Phalaenopsis aphrodite | reverse complement strand
AATGCTATTGGGACATGATGTAGATGGGTCATGGTCAAGTTAAATGGGTTGTGTTGATAAAATTTCTTGATTTATGCATAGATGGATTAAATTGTTCGGGTTCGTGCCAGGTATGGTTGAGTCAACTTAAAGTTGATTATTTTCACCCAATAATAATGGGGATCGGTTCAGCCAAGCATATTTTGGTCGAGGTCAAACTTGGGTCAAAATTTGGGCGTGGGGATTTTGTGAATTTCACTGTACTAATATTTTAATTTCATACTTATTTGTGTAAAAATAGATGACCCAAACTCAACCCGAATGTTATATGGATTAAAATTAAACTTATTTTTTTCGTGCCATGTTCGATATTGACCCTTATATTGACAATCATATAAAGTTTGTAGGACTGTCTACAAATGACCTGATATTTGGTAGGGCTCCAATTAAAAAAGAGTTTTGATTAATTTGACTAAAATTTAGGTTGAATTTTTGTCTAAAATCTTGATCCGATTAAAATTTGATTTTGGTTTGAGCTGACCTGAAAATTTGAAAATAACAGCCAAATGCTTTTGGGGCATGATGTAGATGGGTCATGGTCGAGTTAAATGGGTTATGTTGATTATAAAATTTCTAGATTTATGCATAGTTGTATTAAATTGTTCGGGTTTGTGCTAGTTGATTTATGGTTGAGTCAACTTAAAGTTGATTGTTTTCACCCAAATTATAATGGGGACGGGTTCAATCAAATATATTTGGGTCGAGGTCAAAATTGGGTTAGACTCAATCTTTCAACTTGAATTGAGACCCCTAATAGTTCATCGTGCTCACTTGCAAGATCAACATATATCTTGATATAATTTGATGATGTGGTAGTTGGGAGGGCTCGTATTGTTTGGTTTTTTAAGTGTGGGATCATAGGAGCATGAATGTTGAGACTCCTAATTTGCTTGTTTAAATTAATCCAAGGATAAGTACTTTCAAGGGCACATTATTTTCCATCCCCTTTTCCGGGGTTTCTTTTGAACAAGGCTAAAAAAATTGATTTTCTAACTTTAATAGATTCTTGTAGATTTTTTTCTTAATCGATAGTACTGTTAATTCAAATAACATGAATTCCCTTCAATTTTTGATAACTTCCATTGAAATTCATGTATAATGCCAGGGGCTAAATTGAAATAATATTGCTTGAACTACTTTGTGGCATTGCTTGCTTCTACAACCGAACCGCATGACACATGCTTCAAATCGACAATTTTGTTTCAAGCCTTGAAACTTGTTTAATATCCTTTGAATTTTATGTCTCAAATTTCAATATTTTATTTTCGTTGACTACAAAAATGCTCACTCAAAATTAGATTAATTTAACACATGTATTCATATATTTGATTACGCCTTCTTATTTCATAGCACAAATATTTATGAATTATAGTTCTCAAGATACAACAACAACAAAACCTTAATCCCACTACGTAGGGTCACATGAATTCTTTTTCTCCATTGCGTCCTCTTTAGTGTCATATTTTCATTTAGTTCCAATAAATATAGATCATTTTTTATACAATAAGCCCTAGTCTTCCTAGGTCTACCTCTGCCTTTCTTAACGCAAGTCGATTCTAAAACATCTACTCTCCTCATCAGATCATCAGATGGTAGACATTTAATGTGACCAAACCATCTATAAGATGATTTTCTCTAATTTGTTTGTCAAAGAAGCTACATCAACCCTATCACAGATATATTCATTTCGCATTTTGTCTCTAAGTGCAAAGCCACTCATCCACCTGATCATTCTCATCTCGACAACACTTAACTTAGTATTTTGCTTCTCTTTTAAAGGCCAACATTCAACGCCATAGAGCATTGCAGACTATAGTTCTCAAGATAAATTTATAAAAAAATATTTAATGCACATAGAATATATTTTAATAAAATTGAATCAAATCAACTTAGCACTTAACTCAAATTTGTTTAGTTTTAATTCAAATTGAACTTGGTGTCAGTTGAATTTAAAATCATCGATATCAAGATTAGTTTGTTTTTCTTGAACTTGAGTCAAAATCGCTTGTATGTTTTTCAAGCATCAACACTTCGTTACTAAACTACTCATTGGGGTGCTGTATCTATCATAATGGTGGGCACAAGCATTGTAGGCTATTGTTCTCAAGATAAATTTATAAAAAAATTATTTAATGCACATAGAATATATTTTTAATAAAATTGAATCAAATCAACTTGGAACTTAACTCAAAATTGTTTAATTCTAATTCAAATTGAACTTGGTGTCAGTTGAAATCAAAATCATCAATTTCAAGATTAGTTTGTTTTTCTTGAACACGAGTCAAAATCGCATGTATGCTTTTCAAGCATCAACACTTCGTTACTCAACTACTCATTGGGGTGCTATATCTATCATAATGGTGGGCACAAGCATACCAGCCCTTTTAGGTGGATCCTTGCTAGCTTTGCATGTACCATTTAAGAGCTCCAAATAGCTTTCACTACTTTATTCAAGTATTCTTTGAATGTGTGGACTAATTTGAAGGAGTTTTTGTAGCACGATCACTCTTTTCTCTAGGTAAGTTGGATTTTGATCTTTTACTTATCTTTCTTCGTGCATTGTTCTTATGACATTATGGAAATTAATGGGTGACTTGGTTGATAAGCTCTCATCTTGGCACACCGTCTTGCATTTTTTGATCTACTTTGAGACAACAATGGTGATCTTAGCCTTTCAGACATTTAGTCTCTGGCTAGTAGTCTCTATGTGCGATGTTTGCTTGTTGAGAAGGCACTAATGGCGGTCTCAAATATTGAATTCATGGCCCCAACCTTCTTTGTGTGCTCTTATGAAAATTGAGGCCACAACGGTAATCTCAAATTTTATAATCTTGAGCTAGAGCCCATTCATTTGTGAATAATTTATTCAATGTTGGTGGCATCAACTATGATCTCAATGTCTAAGCCCTCGGCCTAGTACCCTTCTGAATATTTGCTCTTTTGATATCAAGATAATAGCGGCGATCTCAAGCATTGAGCATTTGGCTTTGTCCTCCTTCGTGTATCATTTGTTCAACGTTAAGGCGATAAAAATGCTAGGAGAGACACCCACTACATGGGTTTAACAACGATAACTTTATTTACTTTATGGGGCCGCATATTATGAAATTTTGTTGATGGAGAAGAAATTATTGGGGTAACAATCTTTTTGAAGCTGATTCTCTGATAAAACAAGAGCTTTTTGTATTTATGAAGAAGTAATTCAGCAGTTTAGTATTTGAAGTGCCTTTTTTATGGTGTAATATGATGTTTTTTCTTATGGATGTCTATTTTTATTGGTCAACCTTTGTAGGATGATTGTGGATATCAAAGCTTATTTGACCATTTTTCGGAGTGATGTCATGATTTCCCATTTGGGATTGAGTCTTTGAGATATTTTTATACAGGAGTAAGATAATCGATTATACATCTCATATTGGGAATAATCTCTTTGCCCCATAATTTTTTTGAGATTGAACAGAAGTGTCCACTTAGGATTATGACTTAGACCCATATTACATGAGCGGCCACAATTTCAGATATTATGCCTCATTGAATCTGGTTGCCTCAATAAACACAACAATTAATTGGAAACGAAGGAGTTTTTTTGAGGTCATCTCTTAGCAACTACAACCTTTTTTAGTACTAAAAGGAGCTCTCTTGGGATTCTGGTCAGTAGTAATGCCTTAATGATTACAACTTCAACCATTGCAAAGGAAGTAATTATCTTAAGATCATAGCCCGAGTTAATTCCTCAATGATCACAAATTTAACCAATATTAAGGAAAGGAGTTTGCTTGGGATTATGGCTAGGCTAATGCCCTGGAGATCACAAACTTCTACTGAGGACTTTGTACTCGGAACTATGGGCCCTTTGGGGCTTTCTTGTCATCATTGATGAACCATCATGTGAACTATTTTTGGCAGAGTCCATTGAAATGTTTGAATGAAGATTTTTAGAGGTAATATTTGATTGTAATCTTTTGATTTCATGATAAGCATATTATTATAATAGCATCTAGTGACACAAAAGTTACTAGCAACATGGTTTCTTTGTCAAAGCAAGAGTTCTTATTGCCCCTCATATGAGTAAAATTATACTTTTGGACAAGAGCTATAAAGAAGTGAAGCAATCAATGTGGATTTAATAAAATTATGGTGTTTATACACTGGATGGAATTATTTAGTCTTCTACTCCATGCACTAGTATATCAAGAACTTCAATTATTTCTTGAATTGCTTATTGAATGAAGTGAAAATCTCATAACTCGAACTGACTCAATTAAAATTTGCTTGACCTAATGCAACATAATAAGCACTCGCGCCATGTCGTTTTAGTGTCAAGCTGACCCGAGAAGATCATGATCAAATTTGTTCACGCCAACTTGAAAAAAATTACAAAAGTAGCTGATCGGTATTATTTGTTGTTGAAAAAAATGATTAAAAGGAGAATCGACTTATTTAATAGATTATGCCCATGTTTTTAGTTTGAGTTGAATTGTTTCTCATTCATTTTAGACTAATTAAAGCTGACCAAATTATCTGAATCCTACACTAGTTGACCCAAACCCAAAATTTGTGTCTGATTCAAATGGGTTTTTGTGTTTTCTTGATTGGGTAAATTTTAGTTTTTGCAGTATTCAGGCATTCTTACATTGATTTTACCTTTTTTTGAATACTGACATTGGATTGTTAAATTGCACTTTGAGATTTTGATTGGAGAGCTTATCTGTGCAGTTTGGAAATATTGTTGACATTGAATTGAAGATTCCTCCGAGACCTCCAGGTTATGCTTTCATTGAGGTAAGTCTTTCTCTTGACCAGTGCCAATTTTTTAATTAGGATTGCATGATGCTGATTTTCCTAGGTCGAACTGTTTGGGAACCATGGTTCTAAATGGTTTATATTAAAAATATATTGGGAAATTTACGTACTTAGCACACAGTTGTTATGTATTTACATATCAAACACCTAAACTTTCATATTGATTCACATAACTCTTTGATGTTTTAAATCTATGCATGACAAGGTTTATTTGATTTTTAAAAAGTGGTAATAGTGCTATTTTTTATGTGATATTAAAGATTTGAGTGTTATGCGTGTAAATATGAAAGCTTAGATGTGAGATATGTAAATACATAATAATTGGGTGCTATGTATGTAAATGCCCCAAATATTTTAAATCCTGGAATTCACAAGTTTACTCTTGGTGTTCTAAATGTACCATTTTGCTTAATATCTCTTTGAAAGTGTTTCTTTTTGACACTACTAACATGAGCTATTTGAATTTTTTTCTTTCGTAGTTCGAGGATGCTCGTGATGCTGAAGATGCCATCTATGGTCGAGATGGTTATAATTTTGATGGCTACAGATTACGTGTAGGTAAATTGTTCTTAAATGATATAATGTCATTGATAATATAATTTTTTAATTTTATCCGTCATTTTGTGATTCAGGTGGAGCTCGCTCATGGCAGAAGAGGCGGCGGCTCCTCAAATGATCGTTACAACAGCTTTAGTAGCGGCGGCGGTAGCGTTTCCCGTCGTTCAGATTATCAAGGTGCGGCGTATATACAAAATGTTTTTTTGCATTGCGCGCATCATTGGTTTGGAATGCAATGCATTATTTATCTTTGGTGCATTTACATACGGACCACCGAATACCCATGCATTTACATATTTAACATCTAAAGTTTGCTTTTTTAAATTTATGCCACCCAAAAATTTCCTTATCACATAAAAAGTACCACTCGTTTAACTTAAGAAAGGTGGTATGTTTGTAAAAATTGAAATTTTAGTGTTAGATATGTAAAGACATAAGAATTTAGTGATATGTATGTAGATCTTCCTTTATCTTTTAGGAATGGTGTCCATTTATCATTTTCCATTTTGTCGTGCAGTTATTGTGACTGGTTTGCCATCTTCTGCATCATGGCAAGACTTGAAGGCGTGTGCTGCTTTACAATAATGCTATGATTTTATTTTTATTTTTTAATCCTGTAAGGGTTCTTACATTTTGATGTGCATTTGTTTAGGATCACATGCGGAGAGCTGGTGATGTTTGTTTCTCTGAGGTGTACCGTGAGCGCAGAGGTTAGTGGTGCTGTGGTTTCTTATTTTAAAGATTTACGTCTTATAGGTCTTTTAGGACATATTTTATCAAAGTGTAATTTTTTTTTCTATACTTTGATCCCTGCATTTGACATACTTTTTTTTGTTGCATCATCCTTTTCTATTTGCCTTCTGCATATGACACTTATTCCTTCCTCTAAATGTTAGCGGAAAGGGAGCCTATGAAGCAAATAAGGAACAGGTAGCAAAAAAATAAGTTAAATGAGTAATTAATAAGAAAGTTGAAGATGTGCGAAAGTGTTTCTGGCAGTTGCTTCTATGTTGTTCAGTTTTGGAAGTTAGCTATCCCTTCCTCAATAATCACTTGCGTTTTTTAAATGTTGAAATACCATGTAAGATGGATTATGCACTGGCAAGAGACCTTAGTTCTGTGATTGTAAGGTTCAACAACATGAGCTAATGCTACAAGTCGTGCACAATGTTTGCCACTTCAAGATGGATTTACGGTTATAGTTTGCACTTTTTTGTAATAGATGGAGCAGTTTTTTATTTTTTATTTTTTGTGGTAGAAAAATTAGCAAATAAAAAATAGTGGCTGCTTGGATGACAAAACTTTTGCAATTTTTCTCAGTTTTTCCTAAAATTTGCTTTAGAAAAGCTGTTTTTTGGTTAATTATGAAGTAACTTTTAAAAATTTTGAACAAAAAAAGGAAAAAAAAATCTACTTAAGAAAATTCTTGATACTCTTTATTGTACTTTGAACTATTTTTATGTTAATTTTGTCCCAGATCTTCCTTTTATCATGATTCAGATATGTTTGTACGTTATAATAAACTGGTCTTACATTCTTTTGCTTTATACTATCTAAATACTGTGGTTGTGGAAACCACTTTAACTAAGTAGTAGTAGAGAAATATACTTGGATAGTTGCTTCTTCAATTTATCATTATAGCCAAAATGAATTATCTACTGAGTTTTTGATAGTTATGAGGGATATTACAATAGTTTCGTTAATAATTATTTTAATAGAAAGTTGAGGGTTAAGAAGATACCAAATGATTGGAGAAGCACCATTTGCTATCAATATTTAGGAACCAAGGGGATATTCAAGATTATGTTAATTTTGGAAGAATCAATTCATGTCACTCAGTGAGAGATTAATGAAATATAGACCTAGAAAAATTTATCTGTTTTGGAGAATCAATTTGATTTCATGATTGGTAGATCTACTATGAAAGTGATTGTTGTATTAAGATAATTAATGATGAAGTATGGAGAGCAAATAAAAAAATTTCTATTATTTTTATTATTCTTAAAAAGGCATATGATTTGGTGCACATTAGGATGTAAAGGCTTTTGTCGTAGGCATGTAGATGCCATTTAAATCTTGGATAATAAAGCATTGACATAATTTTGGAATCATTAATTAAAAATAAGGATGACATTCATATTAGTTTTAGATAAAGCAAACTTATGAGCCATGCATTAAAACGATGGAGAGAGTAATGATTCATTGAATTAGAAAAACTGTGCTACTTTTTGAGAACTTGTTTATTTTTATTTAAGGAAGACTTATCATAGAAGCAATTTTTATGCTAAGATAATTGACAGTGAAGCATAGTGAGCAAGCAAAGAACCTTCACATTTTCTTATTGATCTCGAGTCTACATATGATTAAGCACCATGAGAATTAATTTGGTGCACGATGAGATAAATAGTTGTTTTTTAAAGGTATATGAATACTGTTGATAATATGTATGATTGAGAATTTATTAGCACTAAAAGTAGAATTATAATAAGAGCTTATAATAAGAGCTTTAAATTTTAGTAAGTTTAGTTCAAAAATCAAAATTGAGTGCATATCTTTTCATATTGGTGGATACTTTATGGGAAGTGTTTTGGTGCATGATTTTTACAAATAATATAGTTATAATTGGGCATGCATGCATTGAAATAGGTGAAAATTCAAATGAGTTGAGGAAATATTTAGAAGATAACCGACTTAGAATTAGAAGAACAAAAACTGAGTATTTTTTGTGTGATCCTAGTGTATATAATATTAAAAATTATGATTCAATATTATTGGAAGATAAGGCAGTGCTTTTGTGTGATAATTTTAATAATTTTTTATATGATTTACAAAAGAATGTAAAATGTCTATGAAAATATAACTTGTGACTGAATGGTTAAAATAGAAAGCGTTGTATGAGTTCTGTGTTATAAAATGATATCTTGGAGATTTAAAGATAATTTTCTTATAAAATTGAAATTAGACCTATTATGTTTTATGGATCTGAATGTTTATCAATTCAGATCCTTAACATCCAGGTTGAGTGTGGCATAGATGAGAATATTAGATGGCCACATGTCAAAATTATGAAGGTTAAAATAAGTAATTATTATATTGGAAGAACACTTAGAGTGATATCTATTAAAGACAGTCTAATTGAAAATACATTTATATGATTAAGAAGAAGTGGTTGGCCTAAGGTTACATGCATAGGGGTTGCTTAAGAATTCAATGCTCAAACAACATTTTGCGGGAATGAATGAAAAATCAAGATTCATAAAACCTTCCTCAGATAGTATAATGTTAATGATGATTATGTTATTTACGTGAATTTTGCTCACATGCCATAATGTTTTATGGATTAGTTTGCTTTACGTACAAATTGCTTATTTACTTTATAACTATTCGTAATTCTAATTCGCCTTTCATTTTCCTGGTGTAAATTTTACCTTTAAGTTGGAAGCATGACCGTTTTTTGGATTTTGATACGGGTTCTGTTCACCTAAAATGATTATCCTAGTAGAGCACACTAAAAAAAGGTTAAACTCTTACTGATTATTTCTTATTTGTTTACCTGAATATTTGCAGGAACCATTGGAATTGTGGATTATACAAACTATGATGATATGAAATATGCTGTAACCTATTTTCTTTCTATCCAGGCTATAGATTTGTATTTTCTACATTGCACATCTTTAATCATTGATTTTGATATAAATGTTCTTGGGCATTGATCTGCAGATAAGGAAACTTGATGATTCCGAGTTCCGAAATGCATTTTCACGGGCTTTTATTAGGGTAAATAATTTACAACTTTCTAGTTTACTTTGTCATTTCAGGCCATTAATTACATAGAGATGAATAATGCATTTTTTTCATGTGATTTTATCATAGGTGAGAGAATATGATCCCAAATATGATTCTAGGAGAAGCTATTCTAGGAGCCGGAGCCGGAGCCGGAGCCGTAGCCCAGCCTCATCCAGGAGCCGCAGTGGTAGTCGCAGCTATAGCCCAAGGAGGTACCTAAGCTGAAAATCTTGCCATTCTGTGTTTGTATTTTAGTCTGGTTTATTGAAAATTTTGATTCTGATATTAGTCTGTTGCACAGTCCAAAGGGCAGGTCTTCACGCCGTTCATTGTCTAGATCTCGATCAAAATCTGTTTCCTCTCGTTCCCGTTCCCGTTCAGTTTCTGCAAAAAAGTCTTTATCTAGGTATGCATTTATCTTAAAATTCTCTTTTTGTGGAACTTCTAATTTTTATTTATTAATTATATATATTAAGCTTTATATACTAGTGGAGGTAGTTGGGAGTTTCATGTGGTTTTGTGCTATTAGCTTATATAAATTGCTCATTATTTTGTGTTTTATTCTCATTTATTGCTTTGATTGTGAGATCACATTGATTTTTTTTTTCTTGCGTCTTTCTTGAGCAAGCTTCTCATTTTAAACCTGCTGATGCTAAAAATAAAGATAAAAATAATAAAAAAAATCTGTTGATGATGATTAAGTTGCTATGTTGCCGTTACTTTACTTTCTGCCTTCCCATATCTTTCTTAGAATTTTCGTTTGCTCTCTGATCTAATGCCTGGAATACATATTGCATGCTAAAATAGAAGTACTACTATTGTTCCTAAAATAAATTCAACCACTATTACTTAAGGAAAGGTCATTATGACAAATGAAATAACAAATTCATATATGTTGTTTTGAGATTAACTTGTTTGGAGGCAGAGGATCTGATTGGCAGTTTTTATTTTATTTTATTTTGGCAACGGTAGATTGCATTTGGATACTTAAGATATGAGTTCTTGTTTTCTGAGTTTCATATTTTAAAAAAATTATCTGAGGTCTCTTTTGATTTTTAGATTAACCTGGGGTGGGTATCTAAACGAAAGTTTTTTTTGGCATTTTGGAGGACGTGAAGTGTTTCAAAACGAACCAACATAAAATGATATCTTTCCTCTTGATCGAATGGTGGTGAGGGATGGGGGCGACAGTGAAGATCAAACAAAAACATGTTAAAGAATAAGGAACAATGTAGAAGCGTTTGGCCATGCTTCAGTGGTTGCATGGGCTGATGCAGGACGTCTTAGATTTAGATGATAAAATAAAATTTCAACTACAAGCTTATTACAAACACCATTTATTAGAAATCAGTACCTATAGTTTAATAAATGGGATAATGTCTAAATTCCTGGTTCTTGTATACATCTAATAACTGCAATCTTTATCAGTAATCTAAATCTGTTAACTTAACATATAATTCCTCAGTACTTGTATTGTATTAATGAGGAGATTGAGCACATAGCAACTTAGTAGGAGATATTCTGCTAGGATTACGAGAATATAAGAAAAGCTACACAGTTTGTGTGATTTTGAATGGGCGTAAACGAGCTGAGCTTGAATGAGCCCAATTTTTGTTTGTGTTCAACTTATTTGAATTTTTTTTTTTGCTCGAAAAAGGCTCATATTCCAAATAGGTTGTGAATAGAACATTTGTGCTCAGCTTGATTCAAATTCTTTTGTTTATTTTAGTTTGTGTTTGGCTTGAAAATAAGATTGAATGATTTAAAAAAAATAAGAATTAGTATTTTCTTAATAGAACATAAAAAATCCATATAGAAATGTTATAATAATATTATTTATTAATTATTTAAGTAATTCAAGTCTAACCAAACAAAAGTTTGTCAAGTTATTTAGTGAGCCAAACACTAGATGTTCGAACGATGAGCTTTTTTAATGACCCTAATTATAATTTAACATAATGCACTTCCAATTCATAATGCACTTCCAGACATGAATTGTGCTCATGTTTAATGTTGCCATATCATGAAGTATGTCAATTAATTAGCGAATCAATCAAATAATCATTGAGAGGACTGTTACTCTGACGATCATGAAGCTCTGCATGAGCTCACGAGAATTTTATTTGCATACGCACACCTTTCAATAGTAGTAATACCATGTTCCGAAATGGATACTCCTAGCCATGAAGAAATATGGTTTGTCGCTCTCGGGAAATCAACTATAATAGAGCTGGGGTGAACATGCATGCTGCCAACCCTCAAAGTGAGATATTCACAAAAGACAACCTTCCCTGGTATGAATTGGAATACTCTGTTACCAATACTGCAATTTTCTTTCCCATACATTTTATTCGGCCACAATAAGATAATTTCTTCTATACTATGTAAAGTTGCACATTGTTTAGTGCAATAAGGTACAAAATTTGAAGGATATGGAACTAGATAAACAAACTGCACCCAATTTTTATTTATTGAGGTCTAGAGAGATGCAAAGTGATTATGATAATGATATATGGATAGATAGAGCATGCTAGAAAATTCCAACTAAATTTCTTCCAGAAAGGAGTCCTAGCAAAACTTTGAATGTATAGCCTAACAATTATGAAATTGCGTGGATACCATGATTACATTTTTTTTATGTGAGTAAACCGTGTCCATCTTCCCATTCTTTCTTGTGTTATATTAGTTAAGCGACCATCACAAAGTTTTTGTCTGTGCCACCTCTCAAGCTAATGTCAGATTTGTTTGCATTGTGAATTTATGCTTGTGACACTCACTTTGTTAACCTCCTGACCATCATTGACATAGTTGCATATCACTTGATATCACATCTCCATCTTTTTATATCTATATATCTCTCCCATTTTTCGTTGCCGACCTACCTCCAATTAGCATAAACTTAGGTCTTTGTGGATGGCCGCAATTATTCCGGCAGAGGGATTTTTTGCATGCTTCAACAAGGTTTCTAGCAAATCTAAAAAAGAAATATAATGCTGAGGCACATGCATCAATTAATTAATTAATATGCTTTTTCGGGCTTCTCCTTCTTCCATCGGCAACGGTCTTGAAAAAATAATAAAAAATGGAAATCATATTTCTTCATGGCGATCATGCATTAAAATTTATGTTAGCCTATAGGGAATGATACATACCTAACAAATTGTTTGTTGTAATGTTGCACATCATATGCAAGTTAAAAAGAATGGAAATCGCATGCGATGAAACAAGGAACGAGAAGGCTAGTTGACGGACTAAAGGATGGAAAGGAATAGAATGGCCGGCGAACCTCAGCTACAATTTTATGAAGGAATAAATTGTGGTTATGTTGGAGTGTTTGATGTAGTTGGTTTGCTAACCTTATAAATATTGATATCGCAACTTCAACTTAGGCCCTGCGTTTCGAAGTTGATTTGGTTGAACCTCCAGTCTGAAAATTTTAGTCGGCCTAATTTTTGTGCTTCTTCTTCTTCTTTTTCCCCCTTTTTTTGTGATTTTATGCACGAGTCTATGAAATATTTGAAATTATTTACTTAATTGATTGGGTTTGTTTCATAATTTTCGTATCATTTTCTTTAAAAGCAACACAGCTGTGCTCCAGATCTCCGGGCTCCCGTTTTTTCAACTTATATCGTTGTAAAGTTGCCTTTTTTTATAGATTGGGCTTAAGCGGCGTTCTGGGGACTGGATATTAGGAAACATGATGGGATTTGGTGCAAAATGCGTTTTAAGGTATGCTGTTTGATAAACGAGCAGCTCTGAAGCTCCAAAAAGCATAATAATTTTTCTATATTATGATGACTTGTAGCTCTTATTGTTGAAGCGATATACGGAAAATTATCTACAGAACTGTTGTGAAAAAAAATCGAATTTTGTATAGTGCAAAATTCATTTTCACTATAAAAATATCTTAAAAAAACATCAAATAAGCTATGGCCAAATGGTAAAATGTGTCAGCTTAGAGAACTTCTCAATTGGACCTTCAACAGAGCTTCGGATACAGCTAATGATTTCCACGACCAATCTTCTGTAGCATCATCAATTGCCTCACTGGCCTTTATTGTTGCGAATAACTCCCTAATTATTTTATGCCTCAATCTTAATTTTCTTTTATTATTGCATATCTACCGCCGAACATCTGAGGTTGCAAACATACTTTTTATATGCAAAATATCATTGTTTCTGTAATTCCTTGCAGATCTAGTTCAAAATCAGAATCCTTGCCGGCTTCTGTAAGATTAACTTTTTCTCCTCAATTTTGTTGCACCCTAAATGCTGCTTTAGCTCCTTTGCATCTCATGTCTTTCTTCGTGTGTGCATTGTGCAGCCACGAATTAAGCGAACAAAGCGCGGCAGGAGCTCGTCCCGGTCTCGTTCAATCGATACTTAAAACAAATGGTCTCCCTTTAATCTCATTGTTTTTAAGGAAGTTTTACATGCATAGCCCTCTCAATTCCCATGTATTTACATATCTAACACACCAAACCTTCAATTTTTACATACATACCCCCTTACCCATGCATATGAAAGAGTTGGGTGGTATAAATTTGAAAAGCAAAATTTAGGTTTCAGATATATAAATACATAGAAATACATTTTTGGACTGATAAATCTGTCACATTTTGCAGGCGTACTCCGATCACAGCAGTGGAGTCAGCTTGTCGGTAATTGGCATGTTTTCATGAATAAAGTATTTTTCTGTTTGCCGGCAAGCTTTAACCTTTACAAAGATCTGACACTTTCTACAAACAATAGCATAAGTTTGTTTGATTTGCAAATTGATGTTTTAGGTATTTAAATCTTTTGATGAATACTAGATCTGTTTTTGGAACTTTCTGATTTTCTCGAGCAATACATTAAGCTACGTTTTACTTTGGCTCTCTCTGTTAAATTTGCTCTGTTTTCATTACAGAAACACATTCTCTGTTCCTTTTTTGCCCAATTATTTTTTATTCTGTTGGTATTATTTTTAGAATATTACATACATGCCATAGATTCTTTATAAAGTTGCATTTTCATATTTACATTTATAACCCTTCAGTGTCATAAACCGGTGCTCTCAGTGGTATTTTTGATGTGGGATTAAATGTGTTCGAAATCGGCTCGGGAACTGTGTATTCGCGGCTGCGCTTGATTTACATATTCGTGTTTGTGTTCATTTCAAATTGGCTTGTTTGAATTAGCTAGAGAATAGATAGAGAATGTTGGATTTAAAGCTGCACCATTCTGGCATCATTCTTATGCAATAAAAGGCACAAAATGTATTTTCACCATACCAGTGTGGCGATTTAAAGTTAGATATAAATAGTTATATTATTACATAAATAATAGGTAATGTCTTTTATGTCAAGCTTAAAAGTTTGTTTGTGCTCGACTTGCTTAATGAATGATTCAACCACAAGCTAGTTAACAAGCCTGACACTTGCAGTCTGCGAACAACGAGCTTTTTTTGACTGCCCTAGTAATGTTTGTGTAAGTAAATATGGAAGTTAGGTGTTAAATATGTTGATACATAAGAATTGTGGTATTTTGGTAAATTTACATGCATGCCACACCATACTTATAAATTAATATATAACACTTGGAACTTTCATATTTATATTTATAATATTTTGGTGACATAAATCTAAGCATGAATATATATAGTAAACTTTTAAAAAGCATGTAATGGTGATATTTTTGATTTAGTATTAAAGATTTGAGTAGTTTGAATGTAAATACGAATGTATAAGTGTTAGATATGTAAATATATGAGAATTGTGATGTATGTTTGTAAATACCCATTTATTTTTCATCTAGTTTTATTTTTATTTTTTATATAAATGCATAAAATTAAGCCTAGCCTCTTAATGTAGCCTTAAAAATAGGCTCTTGAAAAAATTTTAACAAGACCAAAATTTGGGGGAAAGCTTTCAAATACCTCAAAATCATTTCTTATGTATTTAAATGTATTGCACTTATGCTTCAATTTTTAAATAGTGGTATTTTTTTATGTGATGGTAATGCTTTGGGTGGTATAAATGTAAATAATAAAGTTTTGGTGTTATATATGTAAATAAATTGAAATTGGGTGGTATTAATGTAAATGCCCATAAAGTTTAATTTGAATGGGGTGAGAAACTACTAAGAGTACATCCTAAAGTGACTTCCAAAGATACCAATGAAGCCATATATTAATGTAAATATTTTTATGCACTTAAGAGTCAACTTGAGAATCTCATCCTTTGAAGTGATAGCTACAAAGTCTACTTCTCAAGCGAGCTCCTCGGCCTAGCTCACTCGTACTCATCAAGCTCTTTTGTCGAGCTTGCCTGCATTTATCAAGCTTCACTGCCACTTTCATTTATCGATCTTTGAGGGTTACCAGAACGACCCTACTTTAAATCATTATCGTCTATGCCTATTTATGAGTTGCTTGACAACCCTAATGATATCTTTTCAATAATAAATCTCAAATAGACTCTCTGCATTGCGTCTTATAATATAATATTTCTATATTTATTATATTTTTTAGCCCTACGAGGGTAAGGTGGTCCTTACCACCTAACATGAGTGGTATGAACAAAAAAGAGAAGGGGCATTAGGATTAACACGTGCAAGCTCGAGCTCTATCCCTTTCCGCCTTATGCTCATCTCACAAGATCTTCTGGATTTTATGGATTTGCAAAACACATAACGATCTTACGTCCTAAAAAAATTCAACATGAGAGCATAATTTAAATGAAATAAACTATAACAAAACTTTTTATTAAAAGTAAAATTTACTTGAACAGTGGTATGTCTTGGTTAAATAAAAAATATTACATCAGGAGTCCTGACTCCTGATGTTGTCCAGTCACAATGTACTACGTGTACAGTCCGATTCTGTTATGTGTTAAACTATTTAGTTATTTGTATTCAATGGGGTCAAACCATTCACGTGACGTATTATGATTGGACTGAATCGGGGCTACTGATGTAATATATTTTTTTCTAAATGGGGTTTTATGGAATAGGTTTGACTTTCGAGTAAGCGAGTTGAATATGGGTTGGATTCGTGTTGCTAACCCATTTAATGTTTCGAACAAGTCAATTTCGGGTCAGTCTCAACCCCACTTGCAAACCCAATTTCACCCTCATAGTATAGATGGGAAATTCAAATACATGTCACTCAGTTCTTATATATTTACATATCTAACCCTTAATTTTTTTCATTTTACATTTAAATAAATCCGACCCTGGTGCGGCGCCGTGAAAGCCTTTTTCTGTACAATTTAGGGCGGGGAGGGGGTAATGGCGGTGGAGGTGCTCTCCATGTACAGAGCGCTCCTTAGGGCGACACGGAAGACTTTCGACGGCGATAAGCTGATGCTAAGCCAGTCGGCGGCGGAGATCCGGCGAAGATTTGAGGAGAATCGTGCCGTCTCTTCCGAGGCGGAGGTGAAGAGGCTCGTCGACGAGGCGCGCGATGCTTCCCACTTCATCACCCACATGATCGTCCAGGCCAAGCGAAGCTCTAATGGCGGTTTTGGTATTTAAGCTCTAATCCTTATCAACGCCCTCTGCTTACCATATCATCACTGTTTAGAGTAAGATTGTGTTCCGAATTAGGTACTATTGGTTGATTCTTTGATAGGAAGCGGGACAGAAGAAGAATCTGAGGGTAGAACTGCGGATTTGTTTATTGAGTAACTGAATTTGAATCTAGTCACAATTTATTTCAAACAAGAGAACAAACATTGGGCTTGCTTAAACTCGGCTTGTTTGCACCCATACATACATCTATGTTTTCAGAATTGGGCATTTCATCTGCCATTTAAAGGGCTATACATTCTTTTTTTGGGGGGACATTTACATACGCAGCACTTGATTCTTATGGATTTCGGCATCTCACAACTAAACTTCCATATTTGTAGTGATTTTGACCATTAAAAATTATAATTAGGGCTATTTTTTATGTGATGTGAAAGAATTGGGTGCTATGCATGTAAAAATTAGAGTTTTAGTGTGAGATATGTAAATCCATAAGATTTGAGTGCCATGTTTTTTATTTTTTTAGGACAGGATGAGAACTCGAATATGACACTTTTGAATTTCGTGCGTTGCACATTCAAGCATGGCTGGACATTTTTGAAGTGATAAATATTTGATTTAAATCCCAACTAAAACTTTTTGACAATCATTGTCTTCTACACTTGAAGTCTTTCACCCTTATATTTGGTTGGAAGCAACGCTGAGTGCTGAGTTGGTGTTGGTATGTTAATCATTAAGTGAGCTCATGAAGTGTTTTTATGGAGAGATTGGTGGTTGGAGATTATTGAGATTGGGCTTCCTTTCGTCTAGAGTGCATGGTGAAGACTTTCCCTTGAAACTATCTTTTTCGTCCTCCAATTTGTTGTGTGATACTTTTTTAAAAATTTTGTGACCATTTCATGTTTGGAAGTTTTACATACATACCACTCAATTCCTATGTATTTACATATCTAACACCAAATTTCAATTTTTACATACATCCACCTTACCCTTGAATTGTTGAATATGAATATGTCTGAAAGTCACACCCAAGTAATAAAGCGTGAAATAGGGGGGAGAGAGAGAGCACAATAATGAACAATAATCATACCCAAGGAATAGAGTATAGAACATGAGAGAGAGACAATGCATAGTAATGAATGGTAGAATGAGAGAATTGTGTAACATTTTATTATGAAATGACCCCCTATTTTTAGACAAAGGGGGTGTAATATGTGAAGTTAAATTTATGCATCTACTTAAGTGAGGACTGTACATGTTATTATTTTTGTTGCTCTTGGGCTCAACCGGTCGGCCTTGATAGGATTTTGTCGAGCTTTGTCGGTTGACTAGATCAGGTAGGCTTTGCTACTTGGTTGTGGTATTGAAGTCTTGGTGGGTATATAGTTGGGTAACAAGCAACTCGATTTAGGTTGCAAAATGTTAGATCAGTAGACGCTGTTGGTCGCCCTGTCTTCTACTGGTCGGGAGTCGGTAGAATTGATCGGCTAAGTCTTGCTGATCGGTTGACATAATGATCGTCGGCCCTTGACTCTCGTCAAAGAACTTCCGTTAAAGGAGTGAAGTTTGGCTATCGAGCAAATGGTGAATCACTGTAATACGATAGGTAGCCCGCCCTTGGACGAAGAGATCTTGGGTGAAGGCTATCGGTCGTCTTCAGTGTAGTCATAAGGTCTGAGATTGTCGCCTTCTTCGGGCTTGATTGCACCAAAGTGTTATATTTGGTGGTTGATCATTGTCTTACTATTTGGTTAGCCACTCGATTTGTACCACATACTCTTCTTGATAACAATTGACTTTGAGTTTGATTCATCTGATCGGGCGTCTGGGTCCCCCAAGTCTTTTGCGAGCAAGTCCACCCTTTGAT
>NEWO01000126.1:675055-696055 GCA_003013225.1 Phalaenopsis aphrodite | reverse complement strand
GGCAGAGTGATTGAGGGTTTGTTTGGGGCAGCTTGTGCGTTTCAAGATAAGCTGTTTATCCTGAAATGCGGCCCGCAGGGCCGATCGTAGGGGTCAACCCGCGTCCTGTGTTTAATGTAAAAACCCAAACGCAGTTTCGGATAAGCTAGTGAAACGGGCGAACCAAACAGTACGGCGGGCCGCCCGCACTTATAAGCTGCCCCAAACATACCTTGAATTACAGAGTTTTGTTATATTAACAAAATTTTATAAATATAGAGTTTTTAGTGTGAAATATGTAAATATTGGTGTTCAAAGTGTTAATTTGTATAAATATGTGTTAAAACTTCTTTTATTGTAAAATTAATATAAATTAATATTATTTTTTCTCTTTTATAATAAATAAGCTGGCTCATGGGCCAACTAGAGTTAGCACATTAAGCTCAAGCTTAAGTTTGAAATCCATTAATTAATCAATCTCACGCTTAGGTGGAGGATAGCTCGAGCTTAACTCAACTCGTTTACATGCCTAACTACATTACAACAACAACAACGACAACAAAACCTTTGTCCCACTAACTAGGGTTGGCTACATGAAACCCTTTTCCTCCATTGCGTCCTATTTAGTGTTGTATTTTAATTTAATTCTAATAAATTAAGATCATTTTTAATACAATATGCCCAAGTCTTCTTAGGTCTACCACTACCTTTCTTAACACCAAGTCGAATCTAAAACATCTACTATTCTAATCAGATCATCAAGTGGTCGACGTTTAATGTGACCAAACCATCTAAGACGACTCTCTCTAATTTTGTTCGTCGCTGGAGCTACACCAACCCTATCACGAATATATTCATTTTGCATTTTGTCTCCAAGTCTAAAGCCACTCATCCACCTAATCATTCTCATCTCCGCAACACTTAGCTCAAACAACAAAAAATGAAAATATTCATTTCATGATTTAGCATGGGCTAAAATGCAAGTTTTTGCACACTAAAAAACCAACCATAAAATAGTTCAAAACAAGAATTCAAAAATAATAAGAAGAAGAAGAAACTAAAATCTAAAAAAGATTTAAATTAGGGCCAACATTCATTCATTCAAGGAAATAATTATAAGTAAATTACCTCTTCCTCTTCTTATTTCCCCTAAAATCATCACCTTTGTTAAAGCCACTCAGATCATCAGTAGTCTCTGCAGTATTCTGCTTCTTCAGACCCTTCCGACCTCCATTGCCAAACTTACTCTCCCTGAAACTCCTCCTCCTGTTGTTCTTCTCCTTCCCCTTGAAACCACCAGACCTATCTCCGGGAGAAACTCCGGGCCTCTTCTTATTCGATCTCTGAAAACTACTGCCTTCATCTCCAAACTCAATTCCTTCATCCCCACCGCTTGCAAAACCGCTCTTTTGTCTCTGTTTTCGCCATTTTTTCACGGATTCGATCTCTTCCTTCTTCCTTTTTACCCTTTCCTTCACCTTTTGGGCTTGAACCTCCTTCGCCATCTTCTTCGCCTCCCTTGCTTTCTTCCTCTCCTCGGCCTCCTCTATCTTCTTCTTCTCTGTAAGAAGCCTGCTCTTGATCTTCAGCATATGGTTATCGGACTTCACCATCTCGGCGTAGAAATCCGGAGGTCTGAGGAACGGGACGCCTGTCGATTGAATTTTTTCAAAGGCTTTTCGGGCGCCATGAAGCGCCTGGTTATAGAAAGCGAGCTCCCGGGTTAGATCGTCGTTCACGTCGATCTCTTCCGGCTGATCATAAGTGATAGTGAGTCTGTGGATCCAGTCAAGATCCTTAGGCCAGGCAATGTCTTCAAGCTTTTCCAAGAGGCCTTCCCTGTTGTGCACAGCATTCTTTGCAGGTTCAGACAAAAGTTTCTCCTCATATCCTGACTCAGAATTTGTTTCCTCATCACTGATATCATCACCTTCCTTCATGGTTTCCTCGTTTGAATTCAAACTGCATGAAACATGATAACTAGAATATCAGAAAAAAAAAAAAGGCAAAAGCATTTTTCTCAGTTGAAGAAAAGAATCAGGAAAACTGATAAACTCTAACATTGAGGAGCTTTTTCGTAACGGATTTAGATCAGAATTTAACCAGATTTTGACCTAAATCCTGCATGACGGTCAGTCCGGACGCGGTTTTGATTTAAATAAACTAAATCCGGGAGGGGCCATTAGCGCAAAAAGGAAGATTTGAAGTTACCTTCCTCGATCTGCCTCCATGGTTTCGGGTATGAGCAGTACGGAAGGAGAAGGAAGATGGGGAGTCAATTCTCTGTGCGCAGCGATCCGGCGGTTGGCTTCGCAGCTAGCTCTAATGGCGACTGTATCGCGAGGGCGGAGAGGTCGCAGAAGGTGATGGTTTAGGGCGAAACCGCGAGAGGGGGCGCAATGGAGGCTAGGGTTTAGAGGGTATGGGGGAGATGGGATTGTTGTTATAATATGTAATTATTATATTAAAATTATACATTTTTAATTATAAATTATTTAATATTTTATTAATTTAAAAAACATATTCTTAATTAATATAATTAATAATTAGTTAATGCAAAATAATAATTAGTTTAAGAATTTTTTAAAAATAACTAATTAATTTAGTGAATAATTAATTATGAATTAGTATAATGTAAATTAAAATTAAAATTAAAATAAATACTTAATCTTTATCATATTAATTTACATACATGCCATCCAATTCTTATGTATTACATATCTTACACCCTAAACTTTATTTCTTTATATTCATATAAAAATATCACTATATTAACTTAAATTAGTCAATGCTTTTAAGACATAATCATTAACAAATAAAAAGAGGAAAAATTTACATGCATAGCCCACAATTCTTATGTATTTCCATATCTCACAATTAAACTATCCTATTTGCATAAATATCACTTTGGGCTTTTAACCCTGCATGAAAATTTTCTTCTTCATATATATATAAAAAGTGCTGCAAAAAAAATTATTTTTGCCCCCAATTATTTTTTAAAAGCAATTACAGAAAATAGATTATTACGCTCGTCGCCCAGACTTAGTCGCCCGTATGCCGAGCTGCATCCGTGCAACAAGTCATCTTTTGTATCACGGCTGTCGCCCGGACGCAGTTCAACGTCCAAACAATATAGACGTAATAATTTTTCTACAGAAAAAGTAAAATAATAATCAATTTTATTTCCCGAGAATATAAAAATTAGGTATATATATTTATACAAGCCGCATGAGCTGGCCATCAATCAAACCAAATTGACCGATTCGACCGTTTCAACCTTAAACTAATCATTCAATCAATTCAATTCAAACTCATGAATCATTTTTTTCTTTTTTGCATAAAACTAAGATTGAACAAATCAAATTTTTTTATCGACCTAGTTCAATTATTATTAAATTTTAAAAGATTAATTTTGATTGAATGACCAAAACAATAAAATATGATTTATTATTTTTCTTTAAAACAGTATTCAAAAAATTATCTTAAATTAAAATATTATTTATTGAATGAATAAAAATAATATTAATTTATTATTATTTTATTTAAATTATATTAAAAAATAATTAAATATTTATTACATCATCAATTTCAACTTTTCTAATACTTTCAGCAACTAAGCTAAAAAATATAAATTAGAGAAAAAATAAAATTAGACAAACCATTAATTTGAAATAAAGCCATTTACTGAGTATTTTCTATTTTAACTTTAAAAAAAAAAATCAAATACATTAAAATTAAAACATAAGAGCTACATATTGAAAAAACAAAGGAACTAAGTATTATGCATGTAAATAGGGCATTTACATATATACCCATACAATTCTTATACATTCACATATCTAACACCTACACTTCAATAATTACATTCATAGCGCACTAATTTTTTTTCCTTTTTTATGAAGGTTCATAGCACCAAGGTCTTATAAATGTAAATATCAAATTTAGGTGTTTGATATGCAAATTCATAAGAATTGTAGGGTAATTATGCAAATTTCCCAAAAAAAGGTAAAAACTATTGCCTGCACATGATCAAATGAAGAGCAGCCTCTCCAATGAAAATATGTACTGCACTCATTGAAAACAAATAGTGACAATTTTATCCAATAATAAGAACATACAATGAGCATAGAGCAGAAAAAACAGGCATCACAAGAACATATTGAAGCTTTTAAAAACTGAAAAAGAAAATTAAAAATTGCATCTTGCCTGCAAATATAATGAGAATGAAGTGAGGCATCTCCAATGTAGCAGCAGAGAAGCAAAGCATAAGCTTCTGCAAAAGGATTTCCTCTTCATTTGAATCCTTAAATCTGTTGGCTCTGGGTATTCTCCATTAATCTCAATACATTCCAAGCACTGGGCAGGGAAACATAAGAAGGCCATACATCTATCTAAACCCAATCTCATCCAGCTTTCAATCTAAGAATTTCCAAGGCTGTCCTCTTTCTGAAATAAGCCATGTGCTCCTGCAAAGATTCATGCATTATATGGTTTTTTAGTAAATGAAAACCAACCATGCAATTCTTTATCTATTTACGTATCTAACACCCAAACTTTTATTTTTTTACATGAATACCATCATACCGTGTAAGAAAATGTGTATTTCAGTTTTTAGAAGTTAGAATGGTGGTATTTATTATGTGATATGAAATATTTGGGTGGTATAAATGTATAAAAACAACGTTCGGATGCTAGATATTTAAATACATGAGCATTGGGTGGTATTAATGTAAATGCACCGATTTAATATTTATATTTGTAACACTTCCGCATTATAAATCCATGCATGAAAATATGTATTTCACCTAAAAAAAAAAAGTAATGGTACTTTTAAAGTGATGTTAAAATTTTGACTGTCGTGCACATAAATATAAAAATTTAAGGGTTAGATATATAAATGAATAAGAATTAAGTGGTATGTATGTAAATACACCTTAAGAAAATAGAAAATTTTATGAAGCCAATAAGCACATAAAATACACTCTCTATGTATACACTTGCATTATGCTAAAAAATTTACAAATTACATATTGTGTGTACAACGCAGCATAGAAAATGTACAGTGAGATGATTAAAAAAAAATTAGTCCATAATTAGAATAAAAAAAGAAAAACATACATACATACCACACAATTCTTATGCATTTACATATCTCACACCTAAAGTTTTATTTGATAATAATTGCATGGTTTTCAAATATAAATCCGAACGTTGTACACTGTACTAATTATGTATGTTTTTCTTTATCTTGAGGAGTGCAATCACTTTGGTATTAAATGCCTATGAAAATGCGTAACTAGAGAGAGGGAAAGGTAACTTATGGTGATCAATTATGTCTTATTCATAAAATAATTCTCTTATTTATAGAGGAGATAGTACATATGATGATATTACATTGTTGCCCCTATTTTAAAGAGGTACGTACTAGATATTTTTGGCATTTAACATGCATAAGTCTATTGTTCGGCTACTTTCTAACTTGGTCGGTTGATCTTAGTAAGTTTTGGGTCTGCGGGACCAGCTCGGTCAGCTAAAGCTTGATTAGTATGAGTGGGTCGGCAGATATTAGTCTGAGTGTCAATCCTTAGTCCCATATGTGGAACTTCCAAGGTGTCCCTCAGATGGTCAGAGATACTGCGAAAATGAATCTTCCTTTAGATCAATTTCACAAGAGGGTGGCTATTGCATTGGGTCGTTTTTCTAGTAATGGCTCACTCAGATGTGTTCTTCCATCTCTTGTCTGCCTGAATGACTCGGGCTTGAGTCATCCTGTCGTCTTTTTGTCTGCCATGTGGCTCAATTAGCTTTAGCCTTGCTGACTTGACTCGAACAACATCACTTGGTCGGAAAAGTGAGCTTCAGTATCTTGCAGTTGGTCCACCTTCGTTGTACTCTTCCCTTTTGAATCATTAAACCTTCTTAGAATCATCGTTGTCATAATTTTGATGTATGTATTTAGTTCACCTTGAAAGCAACATTGCGATAATAATAAGAGAATCTATTGCACCAGCAGATCACCTTTATTATTAATTAATGATTCTATGGTTGAACTCCATTAATTTCTGTGCTTTTTATTTTTATAAATAAGACACAATGGGACTACTCATTCCTTATTTGTTCCAAGACTAATCTAGTTTGAATTGATCGGCTTTCCGGTGTTGTGATGGAGAACATATCAAACCCCTTGGGTGATATCTCCAACAAAGCCCATTTTGCTTTGAGAAAACTAAAAGGGCATCACCGCCTGAGAGGTGAAAGAAAGAAGAAAGTCGTTGTTAAGAAGAGAAAAATGCTTGCACTTTCACCATCGGATCAGGTGGGATCTCATGATTTGTTCCTCGGCAATAAGCAAAGGAATGTTTAGTTGACCAACCCGACCATCGATTCGATAACCCAACCATTAATCCAACTTCATAGCATTTTGTTGCAACGCAAGACCAGTTGATTGAATAGGTCATGCAAGAGGCTTCTAATGCACACCCGTCACGCGGTCAAGGTGTTTTGTGGATTACAGTGTCCGAGTTGGATCGATTCTCGAGTCTGAGGAGCCTTATTCATATTTGGTGATTTTTTTTTTCTTTTTGAAATCCTTTTGCTTTACATTGTTTGTTGGTGCATGACTCGACTTTGAGAGGTTTGAGTGAGGATCTAGCCCTAAGTGGCATTGGCGAGAATAAGAATGAGTTATCAACGATAACAAAACAGGCACCAGGCGAGAGCAGATGACACTCAAGTGAGGATGGTGGAGTTGATCGCCCTAACATTCCACTTAAAGAGCATGGGAAAGCAGTTGAACGGCATAGGACGTCCCAAGGGTTGTTTGCATGTCTCCTGGACGAAATCAAGAATTTCTTCACTTGGTTGGCAGGGATCAACAGGGCAAAGATTTGAGCGGCCTGGCGACTCGAATGACGAGGTGGCAATTCTTAGTCGGGGGTTGTCAAACGACTGGGAGAGATCCTTGATGATTTAGGCCCAAGTCGAGTCAAAACGATTGGGTCATTTTAGGACTGGGGGAGAATTTCTTATAAGAGGTTCCTTTAGCTAGAGTAAAACTGAACTAAAGCGGTGATCGACCACCAAGTAAATTATTTCCTCTCGAACTACTATATGAGCGCTCTTTGTAATTTAATATATATATATATTTGGAATAAACTTAATTTTTCCTTCTTCGTTTATTGTGTTGAAGTGGTCTCGTTATCTAACCATTACAAAAACGGTTATCTAATTTTGATTTTACCCCTACACGGTGGTTCAAATTCCTTTGTTCCCCTATATATATAAAGAGCGTAGGGTTGGCTATGTTACACTTACTCTGACCATTTTTTTCTTTATCATTTTATAGATCCTTTGTCTGCACTCTACTCGATGGCTATATTATATTCTCTGAAAAACTCCAAGTCGGCCGTACTAAAAGACCGATTGTGGATGGCTCAAGAAGAGGTTGATCGGCTATAGGAGGCTTGCGTCTTTATTAATCCCACAATCAAGTTTTGGGTCGCTGGTGAGACCGACCGTGCTAACTGTTTGTGTGATGTCGGCCACCTCTTTTATAAAGATCAGGTTTAATTTAACCTCCAACTACTTTTTTTTGTCAAGAGTTACACTCCATCTTTGCCCGCTATGGCATCATACCCAACTCAGATTATGCTCAACTCCATAGCAGCCACTATGACCTTTGTCATCTTCTGCCGCCCGAAAAAAATTGAGTAGGGGACCACAAAAAATGGCATTTTAGGTGGTTGGCAATTTGATCACTATTAAGTCTGCCATGTTGGTGAATTGTTTGTCTTTTCCCCCCAAATCATCGATTAAACAATGGTTCCTAGTGTCTCCTTCCTCTCGCCAAAAAAAACCACATAGTGGCCTTGATGCGGCAGTCAGTCGTTCAGCTCTGAGGGCCATCTTTTTTAACATTGACTTGAAAAGGAAATTCACAAAGATGCCAGTGTCAATGATGATGCTGCCAATTTTGATGGTTGGCAATTAGCGCGGTTATGATGATGGGCTCGTTGTAAGGGTTGCTCTTAGGGGATAGATCTTCGTTGTTGAAAATTATGGGAGGATGCGAGTTGCAATTGAGTGCGAGGGTGGCTACGCATAATTCTCCCGACTAAAACCTCTTTAGATTGGCTTGATGGAATGATTCTCCATCACCCCCAAAGATGGTTGGGACTACGCCAACGATACAAATCTCATGGACTCAAATTGGTTTATTTGATATCTCCTCAACTGGAGCCCTCATTTGTAGTTGGATCATTGCTCTAAATGCTACAAATTCCTTCGATTTTTTGCCTTGGAGTTGTCGACACTACTCTATCACGTATGGTCCTGGAGGCATGCACAGTACTTCTTTAAATCTTGAAGGTAAGCTCTAATCTTCTCTTAAAGCAATCTTTGTTTGTATGGTATCTACTATCTCGACCATTGAAACTCTCAGCAGGCTGAGAGTTTGTTTGGGCACTTCGTGGTTAAACAGTGTGTGCTTGTCATACCGAGTCGATTGTTGGTCACGATACCAGGTCAGGTTCCCTTGGTTATGTGTTAGGTCGGTTGTCATGTGATCTCGAGGCGGCAGCATGTCTTCGTACAGAGAGCGAATGGCTGGTTGCAAATCATGTATCGATCTTCACCCATCACCATAAGCGACCCTTTTTGTGGGGGACGGGCGAAAGATTCTAATATGGAAGAGCAAGGTTGGAATTATGGTCATTAGTTGATATGTGCAGCATAACACAAAAAGCTTGACTGGCGTCTTCGATAGTTGCAGCCTAATGTATATCGAAATGGTCCTTTCTTCATCTCCTGCGCGAAGCCGACATTAGAGATTGTGGGCTCTAATTCCCGCACTTCCAACATTTCCTTCTGGAAGTGAGTGATAAACAAGCGCAATCTCTCGCTGTCTCTATCAGAGTTGTAGAATAGCATGTGAGTTCTTCTTAAATGTCAGCTTGAAGTCGAAGAACGACGTGATTGCTCTTGTCGATGATCCGTGAACCACCTGAGGTTTGACTCCCTAACGTGGTGAATAAAATACGGCACATCAACGCGTCGGTAATCCTTAGCAAACACAGGGCAGACTCGAACAAGGCTATGTAGTGACTGAACTGTTTTGCCCCTTGTAGTACTTTGTTGATGGGATCTTGAATTGTTTTGGGGGCTCGGCCTTAAAGAATTGTCGTAAGAACACGTTCTTGGGATATCAAGGCAACTCAATATGCCTGAATCGATGTCGATCGATGAATGCAAACCCAACACTACCTAAGTACTGGGAGTCATCTTCCCCTTCCAAGGTCGAAGGGATCTTTTGTCAATAGACGCCAGCCCTCCGACTTGGGTTGATGTTCTCTTCCCCGGTTCAACGCACCCGGATGACATCCAACATATGATCATTCAACTTCTGAATCTGTTAGGTTATAACTTTTCTAGTGCACTCCATATTGTTAGTGTCTTTGTTATGAGTTTTTTTTTTCCTTAGGACTACTCTTCTTATTCGTCGCATGATGCACGTTTATCTTATATTTTAGGATGTTCTATCTTAATTTATTTGTAAATCACAACCAAAGAATAAAGCATAAAAAGAAATAAAGAGAGAATGAAACATATTATGTTGTGATCAATCATCCGACTACTTTCTGGCTTGACCAACAAACCTTAGTCAACTTTGGGTCGTGATATGTATCAAATATGCTTGTTATTTTTATGATATTTTATCTTTATTTATGCATTTTTATGTTTTCCATGATATTTGTGATTGTATATGCACTGTAAAAGTGATTAGGCAACTTGGGGAGCAAAGAAGATGAAACATACTCAAAACTAGCTGAATCAGGCTGAGTTGGAGAAGAGGCACTGGGAAGCTAGTTATGGGCGCCCAGACGCCCAAAGATGCGGAAGTACAATTTGACGACTCGAATAATGTCATTTTGCAAAGGGAATGACAAATATGCATCGACTGAACCATTTAGGGATATCCAGTCATTGTATAATGTTCTAAAACTTGGAGGAGAGTGGATTGAAGACCAACAATAGGGAGAAAGAGAATACTAGGAAGCAGTCAGAGTATTTCAAAGGAAGAATCCTTAGGAGTGTTGTGAGTGAGCGAGTGTTCTCCCGAGTAAGAACAAATGTGAATGTGAGTGTCAATTTTTGTACTAAAAACGGCGTAAAACTCAAGAATTTTCTTGTAACTTCAACTTTGATTTTGTAATGAAATTTATATTGCGTTCAGTCGTAATGTGTATGACATAAACTTCTCTCCCTTGAATTGGATTATATACAATTGGTGAAGCTTTGTTACGTGAATGGTGTTATTTATTTACAAGTTGATAGTTTAATCTTCTACTTGTAAATTCATACTAAACTGGTCACTTAGGTTGTTAAAATAGGTTGTGATCTAGTACTTCGGGAGTAGGTTAGAGGAACAATTAGGTTAAGATACACTATTCTGAGAGAATATGAATATTATTGTTAAAGCGGTGCAATCGTGTAGGAAATTTTGCAAATACAAGGGTTTTTGCATGATTAGGGGACTAATTGAAATATGAAACCCAATTTTTCTTATGATCACCAAAAGAGGCTAAGGAAAACTATTATTTCCGATTGTCAACGTCATTGGAGTTACATGGATAGAGCTAAATTACTAGTTCCAATTCAAGAGAGGTACTTTCACTTGCAGAAAACCCTAAAACTTAGTAGGTTTTAACTATTTGCAAAAATTAGAATTTAGTAACTTTAAAATTCGAACACTTCGAGCCTGCTTGGGATCACTTTTTGTTTGGGGGTTGCGGAGCGTGAGCGGCCGGCGGTCGGAGCTGGCAACAGTCTAGTAGAAGGGTTGTTTTGGCGTTTTAAAAACAGGCAAAAACATTTTTTTTTTATTTTTAGTATTTTAAAAGCAGAAGTGTTATCCCAAAAAAAAAGTAAAACAAAAATAAAATAAACAAACATTGTTTCTATTGTTTGTTTCTTTTTTTTTTCAAAAACAAAAAACAAAAAACAAAAAATGATCTCAAACAGCCCCTTCATGTTAGACTTAAAACAAGCAATATAATTTTTTCTGGATTTGAAATGTTAACTCATTATCTGTGAGATAAATATGTAGAATTATTATTCGTACATTACTTGGTCGATATATATACTTGTGTGATTGTCGGTGCTTCATAGCATTTCGTGAGTATCAAGATCGACAGTATCAGCTCGGTTGACAGAGCTTGTTCGGTATAGGTCAGTCGGTTGATACAACCTAGCTGTCAATCCTAGTCCCAGATAAGGAGCTTCTGGATCGTCCCTCTGATGGTTGGAGATACTTGAGCATACTGTGAAACCAGATTTTCCTTTAGATCAATTCTCCAGGAGGGTTGGCTATTGCATCGGGTTGTCTTTGCAGTAGTGGCTAGCTCGGATGTTCTTCCATCTCGTGTCGATCTGAATAGCTCGGGCTTAGGTTATTTGATTGTCTTTTTGCCCACCTCGTGGCTCGATCAGTTTTGGCCTTACTAGCTTGACTCAACATCACTTGGTCGGACTAATAGACTTCACGATCTGGTAGTGGGTCCACCTTCGTTGCACTCTTTCCTTCTGGATCGTTAAATCTCCTCAGTATTAGTGCTAGGAAGTTTTGATGTACAACGATAGAGATATTTTTTGTGTTGTTGAAAGATTTGAGTGTTAAGTATGTACATATGAAAGTCAAGGTTTTAGATATTTAAATATATAAGAATTAAATGGTATGTATATAAATGCTCCCCGAAGGAAGATTAAGATAATATAGATAGAAATTATTCAATTGAATTGTTAAAGTAGATTTAAAATCTCAAGCAACATTCAACAAACAACAGTTCACGGAAACTTATAACAATTATGTCACCTGACTGAAGCACAACTTCAAACCTCTGCTGTAGAAATCTGCATATTTGAGCATAAACATCCCACAATCCCACCTGTTAAAAAATTTGGGAGTGTTATTTCTATATTCAAAAAAAAAAAAAAAACTTGAACCTGATAAAAGATATTCTATTTCTATCAGAATTTTAACTCAATAAAAATTCAAAAATCCCGATTTAATCAAGTGTGATGGAACCTTTTTCTACATTGTCAACGCAAATAAGCTTAGGAGAACACCCACAAATTCAATGACAATCATATAATATGCCATCTTTCCACTTTCCTTACAAGAGAAAGGAATAATGATTCAAAAATAAAATTCAGAAATAACAAGATAAAACAAACAAGATGGAATTATTATAAGTAATTGTTTAGCTAATGCTTTGTACGTGATGCGAAAAAATAAATAAATAAAGAACTTCAATGGACAGCACAAAAAATCAAAATTTTAAAAAAGGACCTCTCAGCAGCTTCCCTAGTACAGGAGTGCGGATGACTGAGGTTGATCAGAAGTCAGTGAAGAAAGAAAAGCAGCATTTACATACATACCGCCCAATTCTTATATATTTGCAACACTTAACCTTTACTTTTTTGCATTTATACCGCCCGAATCTTTCATATCACATCAAAATACCACCATTTTTTAAATTTTAAAAAGTGAAATACATCCTTCCATGCATAGGTTAGGTACCAAGTATGTAAAAATTCGAAGCATAGGTTTGAGATATGTAGATACATAGGAATTTAGTGGTATATATGTAAATCTTCAGTTATATTATATGGTAAAGCCATAGCCATCGTACCCATTCTTTTGTAAAGGAAGTTCATCTACAGACTCCATCTTCCAGGATAGTGTTTCAATTTCTCTGTCACTCTTGTCAAATACTTCATCCTTCAAATATCTCGCCTGAATTTGACAATAAATTAAAAAAAACAATTTCCAAAGATGAATGACAAAATATCCACAAATATTGCATAGTCCCAATATTTACTACGGTTTAGAATTGAAACATAACAGAGTTTCAGTCTATACTAGTACTATAATATCGGATTGTGGGAGAAGGTCGGAATCCGAAATTGATGGAAACGCAAGGATATGGACCCTTGTAAGTAGAAAACAAAAAATATATATTCTAGTTCTATCATTATCTATAGGTTCGAATATAAGAGACATTTTAGATACATAAAATATTAAAAGATCAACAAATTTAACAGAATCTACATCAAATTAATCACATAGCACTCATTGAAAATATATCGAATATATCACCATTGTTCTCAAAATGAAATGTCCTGAACTGTACAAGACAGAAAAAATCAATAAAAATAAAAAATTTAATCAAAATCTAAAAGCATCTACCAGGCAAACTATAAGTTTTTTTTATAGCACACTGACATGAGATCCCTATTGAGAAAACATGAAAATTAATGGTGTCAATTAGTACAGTACATGAATCCAATCCAAATCATGTGTCGAGTCAACGTAATTAGCTCTCAAGGCATGTTCTAGCAATACAGTTGTTAAACCGAAAGGGAACATTTAAATACATACCACCCAATTCCTATGTATTTACATTGTTAGTTGAGCTTTAGTTATAAACAAACATCAATAATTGCATATCATAAATGTATCATATCAGCTTAATTTCATGAATCATCCATTTATTACAATCAAACCTTGCATATAGTATAAATTTTATTTTTTTTTATTTGTTCAGCGTGAAAATAAAATAAAATAAGAAATTTTAATTTTATTCAGTTTTTTGGTCTGTTGGTTTAAATGAAAATTAAAATCAAACCAATAATCAAAACTGAACATTGAGATTTTAAAAATAAAAAACAAAATTTATTTTTAAAATCGAACCAAATCAACCAAACGGGTTCGATTTGGTTCAATTTTTTTTATTTTGAGTAAATAATGCACACCACTAAAAATTTGTATGCAGTTTAAAACTATGTTGAATATTTCTAACATCTGAAACAAAGCTGAGACAGTCCATTGACATCTGAACTAATATTGGAAGCATAAAAAGAATCACCAGCTTATTCAACACGAAATTATCAGAGCCACCCAGCGAGTCTAGATATTGAAAAGATTCATCCTTTACATTGATAACAGCCAAACACCAATGAATTTCCTTGTGTATAGGAACAAAAATCTGAAAAAGATAAAAAAAGGTGCTGAGACATAATAAAGTAAGCATTCAAAACTTAATCCTCAAAATAAAAAATAAAAGGAAGATTTACATATATGCCAGCCAATTCTTATGTATTCACATATCTAACACCCAAACTTTGATTTGTACATACATACAACCTTACCTGTGCATAAAAAGGTGTATATCAGTTTTAAAAGTTAAAATGCTGATATTCTTTATTTGATATGAGAAATTCTGGTGGTATGAATATAAAAGGCAAAGTTTGTGTTTGATACTTAAATACATAAGAATTTGGTGGTATGTATGTAAATGGCCCAAATTAAAATTCATGAGCAAGTTAATTTTACTTTCTCGCACTCAATAAGAGCATAACCCAGCTTCCTTTGGGTAGTCCATCTTTTCACAGACTTGAAATCATAGCCATCCTTCCCACTGGTCAGCTAAACAGCAATAAATAGTTATTAGGAAAAAAATTAAAACTCAAGCAGCCAACTCTTTATTAACAAGAACAGGTAAAGAACACTATAAGTTTTCACCCACTCCCATAAAAAATATTGAATAGCAATCCAGTATAACAGCAAAATAAAACATACAAGAAAAACAAAGTTTAAATCATCATGATCATCACTGGCCAGCCATATGAATTCACAGTTTTCATCATGATCATCACTGGCCAGCCATATGAATTCACAGTTTTCATCATGACATGTTAAACCTATTTCATACAAATATATCCACACAATTTCTGATTTAACATATTGTTGGGTGCTGCGGGTCTTGTATGTAAAGAAAAATAAATATAAAAATAGTGATACAACATGACTCAAACAAAAGAGAAATACAATAACAGATGTATCCCTAACTAGAGCTATAGGAAGAGATTCGAAGGCGGTAGCGGCGTCGGCCTACATAGATATATCTACATCAGAAAAGTACAAAATCGCAATAAAGAAAAGATGGACTAACCCTTTTATAGAAAAAAGTGTTAAAGAAATGACATTTCAAAAACTTTTCAGGCTCCCTTTTCTCCCTCTCCTTCAATAGCTCAAGGTATAGGTTAATGACCTGCCAAAATAAACTAATGAAGCACCAAAATATAAATTCATCCCTTTCTAGCAATATTACCACATCTAAAGTAAAAATTTGTAATTCCATAAACAAAAAATAATCACCTCATCATTCAACCAAGCACCTGGTCTCAAGCATTGCAGGACATCTCTTGTAATCTGAAGGTTAGAGGGTTCATGTACTACTAAAACTTTACGTCTGCAATGATAACACGAGCATAGTTAACAAAACATTTCATAACTGTGAGTATAAGCAGAAGCATTAATTCAGGCTTGTTTGTATTTTTTTTTTCTGGCTTTATTTTTGAAAACATTTTTATTTTTTGTTTCTAAAGATAAATCAATATTTTTCTAAAACACTTAAATAACTATTAGGTGTTTTTTTTATGTTTTTATAAACAGTTATTACTTCAATCAACTAGAAAAAAAAAAATTTTGTTTCGAATCAAAACATAAACAAAACAACATGAAAAAAAAATTTAAAAACAAAAATGATCCCAAATGGCCCCTTCATAAATCACAAAAATTATGGCAGCAAGACCTGTTGCCGCTAAGCAAGGCACGAGAGATGTCTTCCTCTTCCTCTGTTGTGAGATGGCAAAAAGGTTCATCGACTTCCTGAAAAAGGTTATCATTAAAGCAGACATTAATGCCAATAGCTGGGCATATATGACTACTAATAACCATAAGAGAAACTTTAGTAGGCCCATTTGTAAAATGTTAGATAGTTTTCTATAAAAATATTCAACAAAGTGAAATAAAATTATGGTGTGCATATTAAGTTCCTCAATATTGTTGAGTGAGGACACAAAAAGCACGGTATTGTAACACAAAAGTGTCTATCAATACTTTCGGCAGCCATGTTTCTGATGTGCCCGCAAACCAATGTCATATAATATCATAAATACTTCTTTGTTTGGTTTAAGTACAGCCTCATTCTCGATTTCAACGTCTCCGTTTCATCCAAACTTTCATAGATGAAACAAATAATTTATAATAATAATAAATTTGATGGCACCGCATGAGCGATATAATCAACCAACTCGAATATCGACCATCTATGAAAGTAAATTTCGGGGTAAGATCGATGAGCTCTAGCAATCAAAAGCTAATCCCCAACACATAATCAAGGTTGCACTTCCTAACCACCAAGTGAATATGATGAAGCAAGCAAAGCCAATGGTTAGAACATTCAATGCACTTTCTATCTACTTCAATGGATATAGGAATTTAACTGGCTTTTTTTATACTAATTAAAAAAAGACAAATTTTGCTTAATCTTATCTAAATAATATGACATTTTTAAATGTGGTTCCTCCTCTTTTTGAGCTCCTGCAGGTGAGAGAGATCCCAATTTTAAGTAACCTCTTGTGTTTTGTCTAAGCACAAAAGCCAATGAAGAATACATGAAAATGTAATGAAAATTTGCACCGGATACAGGTAAAACTTCCAAATTACACAAACTGATCATAATGAGTTTATCTAATTTTGCTTGCTGGCATAATTGTAAAGCTTAAAGATGTATATAGTGACATGTCAGCCTGCTAAAGTAAAAGAAAAAAAAGGCTTTTTGAAATGATAGATTAAAGAAATACTAAAATATCAGTTCAAACAAAACATAATTAATTGACCTGATTATAATTGCTAAGATAATAGATAAGACATACAAATGTATGAAATGTCTGCTAACGAGAAAAGAAAATAATTAGAAGTGAAGATGTACATCCCAACGTATAGATCAATATAACACTTACAAGACTATAACTGCTATATTGATTCACTAAATAACAAGAAAAAAAAATTATGTTAGGAACAAAAATTTAGTTTTACAAGAAACAAAATACTAACAGAATTTACGACTCCGTATAAACACAATAGAAACTGCTTTCGCACATCATTGTCAACCATCTTCCTCATAAATGACAGACTACTTGTATTAATAATAGGGGCATTTACATACATAGCATCCAATTCCTATATATTTACATATCCAACACCTAAACTTTGCTTTATACATTTATAACACCCAAATCTTTCATATCACAACAAAAATACCACTACTTTAACTTCTAAAAAGTGAAATACACCTTTTCATGCATAACAAAGGTGGGTATATATGGGAAAATTGAAGCTTAAATGTAGGATATGTAAATACATAGGAATTGAGTGGCATGTATGTAAACCTTCCTTGATAATATAAACATGAGATTAGCCTCAGTACTTAACAAAGTAGCCTCATTTTAATCCATTGGCATTGTAGAAAATCAAAGAAAAATTTATATAAAAAAAAAAAGACAATAGTTTACAATAATTGGCCAGTTGCCAGATATGGCAGCCTCAAATTTTTTTAAGCCAGAGTTTGACTAGAAGCAGAAATGAAAGAATATAAAAGTTCATACTACTTTTACTGACAAAATAACTTAAAAATAATCCAAGCATATTGCATATAGTTTTTAAAGCTCTAAGAACATCATTGGGATGAAATGAGAACAAATAGATGTTAAGCAGTAAAATTATACTAAAAATTTTAACTTCAAAGTGTTGCAATACTTTATTATTATGCAAAAATTTAAGTCAGCATTGTACTGCTTTGTGCCTGCCACAAAACAAGCATGATCTTAAAACTCATCTGAAAACTATACTAAACTGATAATTTTAATAAAGAGTTGGCCAAAAAAGAAAGAAAATGCTTATTTTCCCCAGAAAAAACTAATTCAAATATGTTCTAGTTAGTATAATAATCAGCCAAAATGAGCTGAGCATTTGGATGACAACTAAAAATGAGATGAGCAAGCCTGACAACTAACACAAACCCAGTTCTATAAAAAACTGACACAATTTCTTCTTTAATTTTGTCAAAAACGTATCCATTATGAAGTGGAGCACAAAGAGTTTGATAAGGCTATGGAGACAGCAATGTTCTCTAATACTTATCAAAAGAAATACTCCTGTTGCCTCCAAAATCTAAGATAGATGTTTATGTTTATGTAAACAGAGGCCAAACTTCAAGAAATTTAAACCATTTACAGCGTTGCAATTTACTGTTACATTCATAAAAGGAACCTAGGAAGCCTGAGATCATCGTAGAACAGATACTATCAAATTATATTTTAAAGAAGTTTTGTCGTTTGTTTAAGATTTATATTGGTCGGAGAAAGAAGAGATGATAAAGCAGTTACCAATTTTGGTTTCCTCTCCTTCTGCAGCAGTTCCGACACACTACGATAGCCAGTAGCCTTCCGATGCAGCACTTCAGCCTCGAAAATCAAGTTATTTAACCTGATATCACGCTCCTTTGTCTTCTGATACAATTCCTTGTACAGAGGTTCGCTTTTCGCCCATAACCTCTCTACCCCCGTCTGCACCAACTCTAACGCCGCATTTCCTCCATCATCCAGCTTGTCACTTACAATATCGGAACCATCCAATATCTCCTCTTCATTCCTTGCTGACAAATCCAGAGACTTCCGCTGAACCGAGCTCACCCTAACAACCTCATCGCTAGGAGAGCCAACGCGCTCCTCCACCATCTTTTTGTACTCATCCAGATCAATTCTCTCATCCTGCTTCTTTCGACTAAACATTGAAAATAAATTCCCCATCCCAACATTTCTCGATGACCTACGTCTCGCGGACGATGATCCGAGCCCGAAGGCGTGTATAATGTGCTGTGGGGCGTGGACCTCGCGGCGAAAGGGAAAAGACTTGGGGGCGTTGGGTGACATAGAGGAAAAAGAAGGCGGAACAAGGCGGGGTTTCTTGGGGGAAGCAGAGGATAGAGGAAGGCAGAGGTCAGTGGCGCTGCGCTTAGGCTGATCGGTGAGCGCACCCATATTCGCTTCCAGATCGGCGGCAGCTTTGCATGGATGGGGTTATGGGGGCATGGAGGAGCACTAAATCCCCGAGAGTAATCAAGCTTTCGACTTCATTGGAATCGAGCGAGCGGGATAAAACTAGGGTTTGGGATTTGGGGCAGAAGGAAGATGGATTCGGCAGCGCGCGCGCGGGAGCCTAGCGAGGCGAGGGTTCATTTTAAAGACTTCTTAGTGGAGCGATTATCCACACGTAAATTTGCATCCGTCTCTAATCTGATCACTAAAATACATATATTTTATTATTATTATTATTAGAGTGGGGCCGCTCTTATTTTTACACGTCTTGATCGGATACCGCACACAAAATATGTGACATCTGCACACAATAATTTTTCCTAGTTAATGAGGGTGGTGAAAAATCATTTCCGTGTTACGAAGCTAACTAATAATCTCCCAATAATATTGCCGAACTTAGGCCCCGTTTGGGCTGGCAGTTTTACTTCGTTGTGGTTGTGAGCCGCAATATTTATTGACAATTTTTATAATGCATGTATGCACCTAAAATGGTTATGAGTTGTCAAACTGTCGAGTTGTCAGGTTGTTAAACTGTCAAGTTGTTAAGGTGTTACGCTTCTCTATCAAGCTCACCCGATGAGTTGCGAAGCTGCCAAGTTCTGAGGTTTGCCTACCAAGCTATAGAGTTCGGCTACAAGGAGCGATATAACATGAAACTGCGTGACGTGATATAACATAAAATTATATAATGTGACATAACATCATAACCTTTATGTATTTGTATTTTGTATGGTGATGAAAAAACACCCAAGTCTTTAGGAGGGGGGGTCTGTCGTTTCCCACGGGTTGCTCATCCTCTCACTCTCTCTCTACTTCTCTTCAACTCAGTGCTAACAGGATTTGGTCATAACCCATGAGCATTAGGGAACTTAACGTCTTAAAATGATTCAGCATTTTAACTGTTGCACTAAAAGTGATCGCGTGACTTAGAATCGAAGTTTCTCGTAGAACCCTTAAATATATAACAAATTACATATTATATAAATTTTCACTGTATGGTATAAGATATTTAACTTTAAATTTGCTCATTCTAACATCCTTTTAATTCTTCTATGTCTAAATTTTTCTATATAATTTTTCAGCAGTGTATTATATTTTTTAAAATATTGATTTTCAATAAATTGAAGACTTTGCCCCTATTTGATAATACTTAACTAACTGTCCCTATGAGACCGTCAAGTCAACTATAAAATAGGGTGAGTTATAATACCTCCGAGGTGAAATCCTGTAAGAGTTGACAATGTGCCATTAGAATGGTTCCTTGTAGAAAATTTAAGAGCAGATATATAGACGAATAATTAGTACTTTGTGAAATATACGACTCATTTTTTATTATGCTAGTTCTAATTCGTATCAATGATTTCATTTTTTTTAGATAAATGTATTATATGTTTACCTTGCAGAGATAATTAATGCTCAACTTGTTATTTTTCGTTCATTATTCTTTTTCTTTTATATTGATGGTTGGAAATAACGAAATTGGGGAGTTAAATGTACACGAAAAATGGCATGTCCAGCGGGCTCGCATATAATATTGACGAGTTGTCATGCCATTAGATACGTAGTCTCTGCATGCAATCCATTATCCCATTGTGGCTCAATTATATAGGGGTGGGAATGACCCGAGCACGAGCTAGCTCGGGCTTAGTTCGTGTTAACACGCTCGGGCTTAGTTCGTGTTAACACGAACTAAGCTGAGAGCTAGCTCGTGCTCGGGTCATTTCCAACCCTATATAATTGAGCCACAATGGGAGAATGGATTACATGCGGAGACTACGCATCTAATGGCATGACAACTCGTCAATATTATATGCGAGCCCGCTGGACATGTCATTTTTCGTGTACATTTAATTCCCCAATTTCGTTATTTCCAACCATCAATATAAAATAAAAAGAATAATGAACGAAAAATAGCAAGTTGAGCATTAATTATCTCTGCAATGTAAACATATAATACATTTATCTAAAAAAAATGAAATCATTTAAATAAATCATATTATATATACATACACACACACA
>NEWO01000126.1:636046-648860 GCA_003013225.1 Phalaenopsis aphrodite | reverse complement strand
AAAAAAAGAGAGAAAGGCTGATTCATATCTGAATGATTATCCTTTTCTGTATTATGTTCTGTCTAGTGATATTTATTCCTGGAAGCTTTTAAAGTTATATTTTTTCCCTCTTCTAGCTTTACTGAAAGACTAAAAATTTCACCATCATGTATAGGTGCTCCCAAAACTTTCTTCTCAAACTTTACTTGCTCTGCTTACATCCGATGAACTATGGGTGCCTAATGAGGAGAAAAGGTGTTCTCACTCTTCGACATTCAACTCTATTACTTCAACTCGCTGTTTTTGTTCTACCAAAGTTTTTGACCCTATAATGATGTTTCATTTGAAGGTTTGAACTAGCTTTGTTCACATTACTCGCAAAAGGCGCTCTCTCTGAAGCAGACAGTTCTGAACAAGGAATTCCAGATTCCGAACTTAAAATAAACCCCACCGCATGTTCTCTGCTGAACGAGAATATTTTAACTTGTAACATCCCTGGTCAACATCTCATAGAGTTGGGAACAAAACAAATGAGCATACATGATGGCTCAGATGGAGGTAAAGCTACTCAAAATAATGTGGTTGGGATTTCAGATTGCCATGTTGATGCTCCTTATTCTAAGCCTCTGCAACTGCAACAAGCCATGGTTTCTCAGCCTTGGCTTGATCCTAGATATTCCATCAACATGCAGCAATCATCCTCTTTGAACTCTACCTCCGACTCTAACTTAAATAGACAATCTCGTTCCTATGTCGAAATTCGAAATTGCAACGAAGCGAACAAAATGTATAGCAGTCAGTTAGCCATGGAAGGGCCTTCAGGAGAAAGTTCTTGCTACCAAATAAATAGTAATATCTGGTCTTCTGTTGATCATCAAAATAAATTCTCTGCCACCTCTTCTACTAATGTAGCAAGTTCCAATGATTGGGGAAGATGCAATTCGCCTTGTTTGTGGGGTGGTAGGACAGTAGGTAGAAGACAAGTTAAGAGTTCCAAAGGTAATTGTGGTGTTCGCCGAGAAGATTATGATGCATTTCATAATATATTCGAAGGAGGCTCAATTTTATATTGCAATATGTCTTTCGAGGCACTGTTGAGTGTTCGAAAACAACTGGAGGAATTAGGATTTCCTTGCAGAGCTGTGAACGATGGCCTTTGGCTCCAAGTGAGTCTTATAATTTTTAACAAATATGGTTATTCTTAGTATAAGAACAACGTGCCAAAATAGTCCCCTCGGTTTACATGGGGTCATTTGGGTCCCATAGTCTATAAAAGTGTCAAATTAATCATCAGAATCTTTAAATTAGGACTGAAGCAGTCCTCACGGAGGACTATTAGAACCCCAATTTAAAGAATTTGGAAACTAATTTGACACTTATATAGACTCTGGGACCATGAAAGCCCAATGTAAATAGTCGGGGACTATTTTGACACTTCATAATATTTACAAGATTTGAGAGTCAAGTTTGATTAACTCGTGGATGCAGATGCTTCTTTGCAAAAGGGTGCAAGAGATAGCTGCCGATAATGGCAAAAATTGCTGTTTTGCAGAAATTTTTTGTTCTTGTAGACAGCCTTGTGAATATTCTCATGGAGGTAGTGCTACTGGTTACTGTAAGCATGGCCATGATAGGGGCAATTCTTTTGGATGTATGGGGAATGTCCACATGGCAGAGTCTCAAGCTGAAAGCCATGGCACGTCTGGTCCTGTACGCGTCCATGTACGGGGTTCCATTGATGGCCTCGCTGGCATAGGGAGAGGAGCAACATACCCCTCTGGATCAGCTTGGCCTCCCACCCGCTATGTATTTTCGCGTGTTCCTTTTGGACTAGGAAACAGGAATTGTCAGCAGACTTTAGCCAATGATGATTCAGAACCTCGAGTTGATTTTAATGGTGATTTATCAGGAGATGGCTTGACTGCCCTTGTTAGTCTTAGCCAAGGCAGTAATTCTGTTAATGTACAGACTGAACAGACTGAAAGAGTTTATGAAGAAGATTTGCAGGGCAGATTTGCTGGAAATGCTCGCCCAAGTTCCAATGCGCTCCCAGTTCAGATTTTAGGATCAGATGGGATAGATTGTGAAACTACGGATGGGTCTATATCGCTGGATCATAAGACACCGCTCCGCGACTTTCCTTCGTTCCGCTTTGGGTAGAGTTTTTTTTTCCATTCATCAATATTGCTTTGCCTATATATGTTTTCTAATAGGAGCATTTACATACACACCACACAATTCCTTTGTATTTGCTATCTAACACCTTTTTTTTTACTTGAACCATCTAAAGCTTTCATATCACATAAAAAAGCACCACTGTTCTAAATTTTAAAAAAAAGTTAAATACAACCTTTTCATGCCTAGGTAAGGTAGTATTCATGTTAAAAATGTATTTTGGGTGTTAGATATGTAAATACATTAGAATTGCGTGCTATGTATGTAAAATGCCCAAAATTATTAATGCTACGTGCTGTGACTTTTGCTTTTGTAATCCACTCTCATGAATTCTACATGGAAACTGATATTATGTTGTTTACAATGTGCAAAAGTTTCTCTAGGCAAATAGTGAAAGATTGGCAAGCTTTATGGGAAAATTACTTGAAATAACGGATCTGCTAGTTATTGTTATGATCACTTTCTATGATTTCGTATGTTAAGCATGCTTTGTTATGAATATGGAAATTTGATCCTCATATACCTGGCTATGGATATTGCTATGCATGCTCTCTTTTATTAAATTGAATGGAATGGATGTTATTCTTATGTTTGCTATTATAACCGCATCCAATTTCTTCTCTCTTTTGCTATATATTGCTATATTTAACTACTTGATCCATTTTAGCATGAGCTTGGGATTTGATAATAAACATTTCCACTGCATTGAAGCTATTGTTTGGTTTTTTTTTTTTTGGAACTGATTTCACAAATCATTCAGTGTTAATTGCGAGTAGTATTTCATTTGTCTAACCATCAATAATACCTGAAGGTGTGGTGCCTGACATCTGCTTATATTAACTTCAACATGATTATGTATACTAGAGCTGTTACTTGTGTTCGAATAGAAGGATGATTGACCAAATATTTTCCTATTTCAATTGGATTACATCAGGGATCGGTTTTAAGCCCATATATTTTTGCTTTATTTATGGGTGCTCTTATTGGACATTTACAGGAGGATGTACCTTGGTTTATGCTTTTCACAAATGATATCCTTCTTGTGGATAACACTAGAGAAAAATATCAGGAAAAACTTGAATTATGGAGGTCTACATTGAACTTCACGAGTAGAACTAAAACTGAATACATGGAATGTAATTTTATAAATAGTAGCTCTAATGACAGAGCTATAACTATGGGTGATCAAATTATTAAAAGTGTGAACGCTTTAGATATCACGGGTCTATCGTTCAAAGTGATGGTGATATAGATGGGGATATTTTTAGTTGAATTCAAGTTGGTTGGTTGAAGTTTAGGAATGCTTCGGGTCTATTGTGTGATAGAAAAGTACCGCTTAGACTGAAAAGAAAATTTTATAAGATGGTGGCGAGAGCTACAATGCTCTATGACGTTGAATGTTGGCTTTTAAAAGAGAAGCATAAAACTAAATTAAGTGTTGCCGGGATGAGAATGCTTATATGGATAAGCGGGTTTACACTTAGGGACAAAATACTAAGTGGATATATCCGTGATAGGGTTGGTGTAGCTCCAATGGCGGACAAAATTAGAGAGAGTCGTCTTAGATTGTTTGGTCATGTTAAACGTCGACCATCTGATGATCCAGTTAGGAGAATAGATATTTTAGATTTGATTTATGTTAAGAAAGACAAAGGTAGACCTAGAAAAACTTGGGCATATTATATAAAAAAAGATAAATTTTTTAGAATTAAATGAAAATATGACACCCAATAGAACGCAATGGAGAAAAATGATTCATGTAGCCGACCCCAGATAAAGGCTTGTTGTTGCTGTTGTTGTTGCAACAAATTTAAATATTGGCATCCTCAACATTGTTTTTTAAGATCATTTTCTCATCTCAAATGTTGAAAAAAAAAAAAACACGTTGTATTGTTTGCTCCGCATAAAATGGCTTATTTATTTTTACATGATAGTTTTTCCTATCATTTGAAATAAATATATGGATTGTTTCTGACATTCAAAGCTTGATTAAAATTTGTGAATTTTATGCCTATAAACTGATTTTTACGTGACCTTTTGTGGTTTGATTAACCTAATTTCTCCACTAAATTGTTTTCATAGAAGAGAATGGTGGTTCTTTTAAGTCGACGTAATTCTTCGACGTAATTATCCTTCTCCCTCCCTCCCTCCCTCACTCCATCTATAAAATGTCTCCTTTCTTGGACGTTGGCTAGCTCTCAAGTCCAATAAGGCCAAAGATAAAGTAAATTCTTTTACTTGTTATTAATTTCTGGTTCTTATCAAGTGCTAGTAATTCCTTCTACAAATTGCTGGCTTGTCATACTCTAGATGTCGTTCTTCGAGTAAGCCTCCAACTTTATTATTATTTTTTCAGCTTGCTGCCATGTTTCCATTGTTGTCAGCCAAAACTTCGCTTTTGATCTTTATTACTATAATACATTTGTTCTCCTGTGGCATTTTTTTACTAATTACTGCTCATTTTCATTCATTAGAAATGGAACATAAGTTTTAATATAATTTTTTTTTTTTGTTCTGATTTAATAAAAGGGTGGAGTTTGAAGATGTCCATAGGCTTGCTGATGGTCAGGTGAAGCATTCTCCAGAAGTATTCTATGCTGGATCACTGTGGAAGGTATGCCATTTATCTTGAATAAACTGCAAGAATATCTTTAAAAAATATACTAAAATAATGAAAAAAAGAACTGCAATAATTTCTTTTAGGAGCAGTTACATTCATACTGCACAATGGTTATGTAGTTACATATCTAACACCTAAATATTTATATTTACATGCACACCACTCAAATCTTTAACATCACATCAAAAATACCACTATCATCTTCTTTCTAAAAGTGAAATACACTTTTCATGCATAGGTTTATGACACTAAGGTGTTATAAGTGTCAATATGAAAGGGTGTTATATATATAAATACATAAAAATTGTGTGATATGTGTTAAATTGGTGATTTGAATTTTATGGTCTCGTTTGTCTCATATGAAAATTACGAGTACACAAATTGAAACTTTAGAAGAAAACTGTGAACACGTCGATTGAAACTTTTGAAAGAAACTGAGAGCTCAGTGATTGAATGCTTTTACATTTTGATCAATGTTATAATAGCTAGGGGTGTCAAAAATTGATTTGACATGTCAAGACGACTTGAACTCAACTCGAAAAATCTGGTTTAAGCTTGCCTGAATATTTTTCGAGTTTGGTTCAGGTCAACGAATTCGGCCTGTTTATTATTCGGGTCACGTTCAGGTTGAACTTGAAAACCCAAACATGACCCGAATAAGCACGAAAATTCAGGTCAGGTTCGGGTTAGCGGTTCAAACTCCGGTTCGCGTCTTAGTTTTCAACATGTTTATTATTTGGGTCGATTCGGGTTGACCCTATTCGGGTCGGGTTATTTTTGGGTCGTGCCCGAACATGACCCGTTGACCCGAAATGACACCTCTAATAATAGCCTTTAGATTACAATCCATGAGCTCTTATTTTAGTGTATTATTTTAATTATCTTTTTAAAGGGGTTTTGCTAAAACTATAAATTTTTTCATTTTGTTTTGTACAAGTGAACTCACATTCTCTTCTTTTAGTTTTATGTTAGCCGAAAATTTCTATTTATAATTTCATATTTGATATAGTAAATTCTCATCTGCTTTGATTTTTCAGTCTTATATTTTTCACATAAAATCTGTGTGCTCTTTCTTTTGCTTATTTCATTATTGGTTGCATTGATTCAATATTAAGTTGTGGTATTGGAGACAAGTTTTGATATTGACAATGACAATAATAAAAGATGACATTTCTCTTTTAGATTGCAACACCAAATTTTCGTTGTGGAATGTTAAGATACAAGTTGTGTTAGTGCAGATAGATTAGGCAGAGCACTATTTGGGTTTGAAAAGATGCTCTCATTAGGGATGTTGAAGGAGAAACAATGTAAAGATAAAAAATCTCTTTCTCAAATTCATTTTCATTTATCAAATCATATTTTACATGATATTTGATGGAGAAGGCCGATGTTGCATTATGAGTCAAATTAGAGCAATTATACATGACAAAAAGTTTGGCCAATAAGTTGCACATGAAGCAGCATTTGCACTTTCACAAGATAACGAAAGGTGCATCTATTATAAATCGTTTAGCTCAAAGAAATCGGCTTTTATTTGAAAGCTTTAGAAGTTAAGTATGATAAATAAAATTTGACATTAATTCTGTTCTATTTGTTGCTCTCATCATATACAACATTTAGAGATATCATCTTATATGCGTGAGAGACACTCTAGACAAAATATATGATACTTTATTTTCTAAGGCCAAGATAAAACAACTTATGGATGAATCTGTTGCTCAGGGGGTAGATATTCTCGTTCGAGGGAGAAATTAAGGGAGTTCTGGGTTGATACAAATGAGTAGATAAAAATTCAAAAGTAAGGATAACATCTGCAGTTACTGTAAGAAAAAAAAGTTACATTAAAATTGAATGTTACAAGTTGCATTATAAAAGGAAAATAAATTATAATCAGAAAAACAAACAATCATATCGTTCTAGTGAAATCAATGTTATTGAAGAAACTGTTAGTCATGTTGAACTCTTTGTTATCTCTGATAGCGAATCTTGTGATGATTGAGTTCTGATTTAGCATGCATGTTTTACGTGTTCTAACAAAGATTGGTTCTTAACATATGAAATGTTGCTTAAGGATATTATGTTAATCGACAACAATGCTCTTTGTAACATATAATGTTGTAATTGTTAGAATCAATGTGCTTGATTGAGTCATTAGTACACTTAGAGATGTGAGAAATGTTGCATATTTTAAAAGGAATTTCTTAAGTATCTTTTGATGTTAAAAGAGACAAGTATTTTGGTGAAGTTAAAGTTTTATAAAAGACTGTTGGACTATATGTATTGTCATACTCTACAATAATAGGTGATTCAACCATTATCGGTTCTTCTATGCTAGATGGTGAAACAACTAGATTTTGGCATATATGCGCCTTGGACATATGAGTGAGAATGAGATGATCGAACTAAGTAGAAGATAAAATTCTAAATAGTCAGAGCGTTACTAAATTAAAATTATATGAACATTGTGTGTTTGAAAAATAGAAAAGAGTTAAGTTCAATATCAGCATTCACATTACTAAAGAAATATTATACCACATATGTTCCGACTTTTAGGGACCATCTATAGTATTATTTGAAGGTGACACTGAATATATGACCAAAAAATTTGAGTTTTATTCTTAAAGGAGAAAAATAGTGTTTTTACCACTTTTAAAAAGTGGAAGATTATGATCAAGAATTAGATTAGAAAGTATATTAAACGTCTTCTCATTGATAATGAGTCGGTGTTCTACTAAAGAGAATTTAATTTCTTCTGTAAATCAGATAGAATTATGAGTTTTCACAGTCTGACACACACCACAACAAAATGGTGTGGCAGAGCGAAAGAATAAGACCATGATGGAAAAGTTTTATTGTATACTCTTCAACACTGGGCTACCAAAGTCATTTTGGGTTGAGTTGCTTCTACAACTTGTTACTTGTGAATTACTCCCCTTTCATTGCTATTGAGAAAAAAACTTCATAGTGAATTTGGTCAGGTAAACTTACAAATTATTGCAATTAAATTTTTTTTAATTATTTTGCATATGCTTATTTTAATAATAGTAAATTAGAGCTCAGATCTATAAAATGTGTATTTCTTGGTTATAAAACTTGAGTTAAAGGCTATAAGTTGTGGTGCCCGGAAACCAAGAAAGTGATCATTAATAGAGATGTTCTATTTGTTGAGTCTATCATGATACACACAACAACTACTATAGAATCTATAAGGAGAACAATCAGAACGAGATGTCTAGCAGACAAATGGAGCTTCATATTGATACAAGATCTAACTCGGATTCAGATAATCATGGTGATGTTTTTCCATCACCATGATAGAAACTATCACAACATTCTATTGCCAAGAATAGAATAAGAAGAGAAATTAAGCCGCCTCAGAGGTATAGTGAGGCTGATTTTGTTGCTTATGCTTTATATATAGTTGAAGACATTGCGTGTGATGAGAATCCTCTAGCTATAAAGAAGCAATTAATTCAGTTTACTCTATTAAATGGGTGATCTCCATGCAAGAGAAGATTGAATCTGTACACAAAATAGAACTTGAGCTTTGGTATAGGTATCTCAAGACAAGAAAGTTGTTCGTTATAAATGAGTTTTTAAGAAAAATGAAGATACATCAGGAATTGAAGATTTTGGATATATGACCATACTTGTTGCAAAGTGATTCGGTCAAAATTCTAGGTTTAGAATTGACAAATGTATTCTCTCTGGTGGTCAAACATAGTTTAATTTCTGCTTTATTTGGCATTGTGGCTAAGCATGACCTTGAGCTTGAGCAATTAGATGTAAAGGCTGTATTTTTGCATGGAAAGCTTGAGGACATTGATATGCAACTACCCACGAACCTCAAAATTATAAGAAAAGAAATCCCTGTTTGTTTGTTGAAAAATTTTCATTACGGTTTGAAACAGTCTCGTAGGTAGTGGTATAAGAAATTTGACTGTTCATAATTGCTTATGAGTTTAAGAGGAGCATCTATGATAATTATGTTTACTTTAAGAAGAATAGTTATGATCATTTATTTACTTATTCTTATATATTGATGATATTTTGATAATTGTTAAGAATAAAGAAGATGTCAAGATGTTAAGAGCTCAACTTAATAATGAGTTGAGATGAAAGTCTTGAGAACTTCAAAAAAAATATTTGACATGGAGATTCAGTGTGATGAACATACAGGAAAGTTATTTTAAGTCATGAAGGGTGCAATGAGAAAGTTATGCGTGTTCAATATATAGAATGCTAAACCTATTAGTACTTTATGTTGTGCATTTCAAACTCTAACAAGTTTTGTGTTCTCAATCAGATGATGAGATTGTTATATATCTCGAGTTCCATATTTTAGTGTAGTGTGATCTCTAATATATGTTATTATATGTTCTGATCTAGATTTATTATGTGCAGTAAGTGCAGTTAACATATATATATATATGAGTAATCTAGGTAAGGTGCATTTGAAAGCAGTTCAGTGGATCATCATGCATTTATGCCAAATAAATGATGTTTATTTGTAGGTCGGGAGGACTATAGATAAAGTCATTGACGAGATTGATTTAGATTTTGTTGATCTTGATAGAAAGAGATTATTTAGATGATATATGTTTACTATTGGGTTTAGGATATGTGTTTATTATTGGGTTTGATGCGTGTTAGAAAATTCGTGGCGGTAGAGTAAATGATTATCGTCTTAGCGTGACGCGAGGATTCAACACACACTCAGATGAAAATGAATCAAACTGTGATAACACCAGGAGTTTTTACATGGAAAACTCGTAAAGGGGAAAAATCATGGGGTCTGGTCCAGTTGTAAAAATCCACTATAAGTTGAGGATTACAGATGCCCCTTGTCCCACAGGCGGGAAAATGTTACTAGTTTTCCAAATTATAACGTCAACTGACGATGTCTAGTCAGCGGTGCTTGACGGAGGTCGGCGGTAGTCGACGAAGGTCCGCGGTGGCTGTCGACAGTCAGTGGTGGTCGATGACGATCGACGATGACGAGGATGATCTTGGACTTGAGCTCCTTCTCAAAGCCTATTCCACCTCATGTGAGGGGTGAGGCTCTATTTATAGTGTTCTGAATGCAATTAATGCGGGAATATGAACCATTCTGATCCGACGGTCCAGAGAACTTCCCTCGATCGGATGGCGTTTGATGGACATTTGAGTGCCTTAACGATGATGGAATTTGACAATTTTGGGCTCGTTGGATTCGTCTCGTCGAGACGCTTGATTCGACTATAAACATGCTGAATTTGACGTTCGTTTGATCTTCCAAATGTGTCTGGAAATTTTTAAAGAATGATTTAATCACTTGATTTGGGCTTGATTTGACTCAGATTTGACTAACTTTGATATCATTAGGTTTGTCTCATCGAGTCGGTCAGTTTGATTATAACTTTGCTGAAATTGGAGGTTTGAATGACTTTTTATCAAGATTTGAATATTTCTTGCTCAAAATATAGCCTTGAGATTGGTGTCGGATGATGAAAATTTGTAGGTAGCGTATCAGTTGCCCCCCTGTTTTCGGGCGAGTTCGATTTCATCGTCCAAAAATATTAAAATGCATAACACTTTGTTTTTATCGTGATATTATTAATTTAATACTAAAAATTTTAATGTTATGCCCGTAAATATATGATTTTGGTAAAAAGTATGTAAGATTTATGTGGGTTGTAGGTTAAACTTTGTTATATATATATATAATAAGCTGTTTAATGAAGTGCTTCGGCCCATTGGGCCATGGAAAGTCCCCGGGCCATTTATACAGAAATGTATGTGTAGAAATACATTAAAATCTTAGATAAACTGAAGGAAAAGATGTGTGTGGAGCCCATAATAGTTTGATCCCGAAGATAATTTTGCTGTTATGACAGTCATTCACTTTGCCCTTTATGGGTATACAAAACGGGGCTTACACCACAACAATTTCAATTTTATATATATATATATATATATATATATATGTGTGTGTGTGTGTGTGTGTGTGTGTGTATAAGAAGATAATTATTTATAAATAGCGTTTAAATTTGGAACATTTAAACATCTTTGTACTGGATTTCAGTTTTANTGATAAAATGAGCTTTCATTATCTTTAGGATTCATGCGATCAAAATTCATGCGTCCAACATGTGAAAGGTTGTGGTACTTCAATAAATGGCAATAGAAAAGCTTGCCGTGTTGTGGCCGCCCTCAAATCAAAATGGGGTCCGGTTCGCATTTATCTTCCCCTCGCCCTCACCTTCCTCGCTTTCTTCTGCATTTCGTTTTCCCACTTTCATTTGTTTTTTTTCAAGGGGAGAGCTATCATTGAGAGCAATTTGGGAGAGAAAGAGAACAAATACTTTGCTGATTCTAAGGGTTTGATTATGTTAGCCGAATTGGATTCTACTTTATCTAATCAATTTCATGTGGGTATTAGTTAGGCTTTACCAAGTTGTGATTATCCTATTTTTTTAATAATTGGTTTGAGATCATTTATATTTTTTTCATCTTTTGTTTTTTATATATATATATATATATATATATATATATATATATATATATATATATATATATATATCCTGAAGCTGCAACGAGAGAGATGCTGCCATTGTTGAAAGTTCTATCCTACACTCTGTCAACTGTGATTCCAGAGATGTAATTTTTTCGACCCCAAATTCATACTGACGCTTGTACTCGCCTTAACGAATTCGGAATTCTAATTTCTCAATGCAAGTCCTAGCCTCTGCTGGTTTTCCAGCATCTTATCCACCTAGAAGAAAAGAAATATGGGTTAGAGAGATGAAATAATTATATAGTAGCAGAAAATAAAAGAAACTTATAAAACTTTCGGATTCTGGGAGCCCAGTACATTCATGAGACATGATATTTTCAGGAATGTGAATAGTTGAAGGGCTTGACACAGGCTCCCGTGATGTTTCAACTTTCTTTTGTTTCTGAGACAGTACTTCACATTCACTGCTCGTCAGGAGCCGATTTGAGGATTCTGCGAGGGCTAGCTCGGAAGGTCTCTTCTTAAATTTCTTTAGCGCTACAGCTGTTGACCTTTCGGGGTGGACAGAAAGCTTGACTTTGAACAATGATTATTCACTCACAAATTCGTAAATATACTGTATCTCAAACAATAGTTCCTTCATGTCAGGAAATCTCAACATCTGCAATATTTTCTCTTCAGTAGTATGAGGAGAGAACAGACAATTGTTGAAACATTCCTCGCCTCTCGCGGAGCCCCCAACCATTTTTTGCGAAGAAGAATTTTACGGACCATTGTCTTATCGGTTTCTGTAGATGGAAATCCAATGCCTTATGCTTAAACAACGCACGATCATGTATATCAGTAAAAAACCCACACAGTCATGCCAAAATTACATGTGTTAACTTTAATCCGCGAATCCTGAAGAAAACTGTCAAACCAATAATGACCGTCATCACTCGACAAGATAACTGAGCAATGCAAACCCCGAATGCTTTCATAATTTCAATAAACTCTGGTGCTGGAGGAAATTGTAGACCAACTTTCAAGGCAGTCTCATAAATAGTAACATACTCAGAAGGTGGAGAATATACTCGATCAGTTGAAGTCGGTAACTTCACAACCATATCATTTGGGAAGAGATACTTCTTTCCAAAAAATATCAATTCGCTCTCCGTCACAGTTGACATTGCATCATCTGGTTTATGACTTTTTCTCTGTTTCTCAGCAGAACGAGGTTCTCCAGTTGTCGCCATTTTAGTAACATTTTGCAGTAACTCTTCACCGCAACGTTTTGTCACAATGTTATACCGCACCGCTTTGTCACTACGCGTCACCGCAACTCTGACTGCAATACTTCGCCGCAACACTTCGCCGCAACTCTTCTCTGCAACTCTTCGCTTCGCCGCAATACTTTGTTTTGTCGCAACTTTTTTCCGCAACTCTTCACTGCACCACAACACTTTGCCGCAACTCTTCTCTGCAATTCTTCGCTTCGCTGCAATGCTTCGCTTCATCGCAATTTTTCTCCGCAACTCTTCACACCGCCGCAACTCTTCTCTGCA
>NEWO01000126.1:603047-623664 GCA_003013225.1 Phalaenopsis aphrodite | reverse complement strand
GAATACACACGTATGACACATTTGTTATTGAAATAGAGGACACACTTCAAACACGTCGTTATAATAAAAATTATTAATATATATAGCTCAATGGTGCTTTGTTGCAAAAAACAGTGTGTGGATGACGGTGGTCAACAACCACCAATGAGCGGTGTTCTGCAGTTGTGGGAGCGGGAAACATTCATCGGGTCTCACATGAAGGAAGTAGAGTTTTATTTATAGATTTTGGGAGTGTCATCTCCTATAAATAATGTTGAATTCTGTACCACTACATCAGACGACCTTAGTTAATTCCTTTGATTAGATGTCATTTTATGAACATTTGAGTGTCTTGATGTTGTCTAACTGCGCTAGATACTCGATTTAACAATAAGTTCGTCATATTTGAAATCCATGTGACCCTCAAATTAGTCGCCCTGTTCGCAAATGACGAGCTTTTTCGACTGCCCTAATTACGGGCTTAATGAATATTAATTAAGCCAAACTATGACTAAAATTTTTAGATAACAACAAAAGGGCCAGCTGGAAGATTAGGGCACGCCCAAATATTAATGGATTTTATTATTATTTTTTAATTAGAAAATTGAGCTGATCCAAAGCACGACTTCACATTGTAATTGATAAACAAGGTTATTTAAAAGATTGTCAAAGGTGAGCTCTGCATGACTTTTTTTAAATTCATTATTATTATTATTATTATTATTATTTAAATGTATGAATATATTTATTTGGATTAAATTAATTGAATAATTATGAAGGAGGATTTACATTCATACCACTTAATTCATATGGATTTACATATCCAACACCTAAAATTATCATGCAGGAGTGGATGACATGACATAATATTTTAATGGGAAATTTACGAGCACTTATACATTAAAGATTTGAGTGATATGCATGCAAATACACATAATTAGTTGATAGATATGTAAATACATAAGAATTGTGGTATTTGTTTGTAAATACTAGAAAAATTTGCATATATGCCATAATTTTTATATATTTACATATAATTTCTCAATAATTTCATTGTGGAAAGTGTAAATATATTCGTTCAGGAGATTAATTTGTAAATATTAATATTTAATATGGGAGTACGCAGAATTGTACAAGTATGTTATACTTAGGTTATATCTCTTGTAATTCTTCATATAATCTAAGTGTAATCTACTTGTACCCTATTAATAATCTAATATGTACGCAATTCTGCATACGTCTTATGTACGCAAATATTTCTCTTAATATGGTATTGTTTGTAATTATTCATAAAAAATAAATAATTATTAAATATAGATTTCAATTGGATTTTTAAAAAAAAAATTAAAAGCATGTTCTTTATCAGTAAGATCTATTCCTCATCTGCCCCATTCTCTTCCCCCAATCTGCTAAAATCATCTACTTTAAAATGTCGAAGTTAACAATTATTAAACCAAATTGAACTGTTCGTCAGAATCAAAATCTTCTTTCCCATAACTGATTTAATTTGAATCCATATCCCATAAAACAGAAATAAAAAAACAATAAAATGATAACAAATTCAGAGAAATCAGCCCAAAATTTTAAAAAAAAGAAGACGAAATTACATCTCAAATCCAAAGATCGAACCATCGAAGACCCAAATTCCCATACAAAAACTCCAAATCAATGGATTATAAGAAGAATCAGAAAGGGGGGAACGGGTTCTTAACCCCTGCAACGAGTAATCGCCGAACATCCACGAGAATAGGGATTGGCTTCCCCTCCAGGACGGCAGTTATAATAAGAGGCCCCGCCGCGAGAACAGGGCACACTTCCGCGCTTCAGCGCGTCGTAGCTGATATAGCCGGAAGTCGCCAGGATTCTCCGGCTAGATTCTGATGATAGATCGAACTCCTCTCCGGCCATGCAATCGGCGATCGTCCCCCTGCAACCCGATCGTAGAGGAATCCATCCTGGCCAGTGATCGCCGCCGCCGCCGCCGGCGGAGACAGATGCGATGGAGGTGGAGAAGAGGAGGAGGAGGAAGAGAGATGTTGAGATTCTGCTACTGCTGCTGCTTCTTCTCCTCCTTCTTCCCATGGTTTCCATCATCCGCTTCTTCTTCTTTCCCGCTTAGCTCAGAGTAGAGAGGAAGTAACAGTAGGGGGAGTTTTAAAAGGGTGTAGAATAGAAATGGGTCTCTACTTGGTTTAAATTACAACAATATTGAATGTATTTAATGATATTTTGATTATTTTATAAGGGTATAATGGTCTAAGGATAATTTTTTGGGTTTCCGCGTGATAATAGCTGTGGCCCTGTTGGGTTCGGTTCACCTACACGTTACTACTTCGTCGCCATTTCACACTCGCTAAAATAAAAACGGGTATTTCCATAAATACCAGCTAATTTTATGCATTTATACCCCTCAAAAATTTTATATTACAAAAATATCACCATCTTCACCATTTCTTAGAGAGAGAATGTGGAATGCGTGTAAAAATTGAAATTTTGAAATTTAAATAAATGGGCAATAAAATAAATTTTGAATTAGTATATGACTAATTTATATGAATTAAAGAAGATAATGCATAAGTTAAGAATAAGCTTTATAGAAAATAAATAAAATAAATAAATATTAACAATTTATTTTTTTTTAATAAGAAAATAAGAAAGAATTACATTTAATTAATATGCATATGAATACTAAATTATAATATATTCTCTTGGATGTATAATTAAACAAGTTTTATTTAATTGAATTTCATTTAGATAATATATAAAATTTGAATTTTGCTATCATCGAGCTGGATGTGTGCTAGGAAATTCACAGCGGTAGAGTAATGAATTATCGTCTTTGTATTGCACGGAAATTCAACACACACTCATATAGAAGTAAGCAGCTAGCAGCGACACCAGAATAATTTACGTGGAAAATCTGAAAAGGGAAAAAACCATAGAGGCTTAGCCCTATTGACTCATTTAATTATGAGTTAAATATTACAGTGCAACCCACTATGTTACATAGTTTCTTAGGTTACAATGTTTGTGCATAAAAGGAATTATTGCTCCACGTTAAGGAGCGGGCGGTTGGATATAACTCGAATGCGATGGCCAGGAGAGGCGGGGGCAATGTCGGCCAGAGGTGGTGGTGGCTGAAGTTGGTTGGAGGGGGTGGCGACTGAAAGCAACGGTGGTCGGAAGCACCGATGGCGACTGAAGGCGGTGACTTCCGGAGTTGGTCGGATGTGGTTGCGACCAGAGGCGGCAACAATTAGAAGCGACGACAACTTGGGGCAGCTTCCGGAAGAGGCGGTGGTAAAGGAGACCTTAGGTGGTCGGAAGCGGCGACTGCGATCAGAAGTAATGACGACCCGAGGCGGCGATAGCGAGTGGAGTTGTTTGGATCTGCATTGCAGGTTGCAGGGTTGCAGAGCTTACTATAAAGCATTTAATAGGTTACTTGTTAAAGAATAGAAGAATTTGTTCATAAAGTAAATGAATAAGTAGAATCATATTTAAGTTTAGTTCATTTAACATTGTAATTTTTAAAATTGAATCTTACTGTAAGGATATTATTGGTCAACCTTTTGGAAGGACTTTGCGAAGTTCGCACAAAGATACAAGCAATGTCAATAATTTGCTCTCATTTGATTATAACCATATTATAAGCTTCAACCAATCACAATTCATTGATCTTTCGCCGTATGGAAGATGGACCTTATAGGTTTTTTTCCTCCGAGTAAAGGTCAACAGAATATCGCTCTCGTAACGGTTGACTATTTTCTAAAATGATTGAAGTTGAACCACTATATGTCTGCAACTTCATATGGATCGATGTTGTCTATCGATGCGGACTGTCCATCATAATCATCACAGACAACGACACTCAATTTGACAATACAAAAGTTAATAACTTTAGAGCGAGCAAGGAATGCAACTCAAATATACTTCCGTGCACCATCCAAAGACCAATGAACAAGTGAAAGTAGAAAACAAATTGATCATCAGCTTGTTGAAAAAAGAACCTCAAAGGAGCAAAAGGATAGTAAGCTGAAATCCCACCCTTTGTATTATGTGTGTTACAAACTACGCCATTCACTTCTGCGGAACACATTTCTTTCATCTTGTCACATTAGAATGTACTTCCAATAGAGTATAACATACATACTCAATGGATCCTGACACCCTTAAGTTTTGAGGAGGAAGCGTTGGATGAATGGAAATGCTTAACGACAAAAACCTATGCAACTCGCAAGATCTTCCAAAAGAACTTCACAATCAATCTGCATTGCGATGGGCGAAAGTCAAGAGAAGAACCTTGAAATAGTCTAGCTCAAAAGTCAATGAACGTCAATTTAAAGCATATGATTTAGTCCTGTAAATGGTTGACGTTGCATCTCGCAACCAAGCAAATGACAAACTTGATCCTTCATGAATGGGGTTATTACATCGTAAAAGAGCAAGTTGGTCCAAATAGGCTAGGACATGGAACAAAGATGATCTTAAATCTTTTATTCCCACAACATGGCGATGCGATCATATTTTTTGTGTAAATAATAATTGATTTACACATAAGGAAAAGAAAGCTAAATATTCAAATGTCTTGCCTTAATTAACGTAAAAGCACAAATATACAACAAAATATAATATAACTTTGTGATTTGCTTAAAGAATTAATTATGAGTAAACTACTAAACCCTTAAAAAAAGTTTGTTAAGGGATAATCTACTATCTTCTCGAGAATATTGAAGGCCACTAGGTAGTAAGAAAAATCTTGTAAGAGCAGCTTGCGAGTCCACAGAGGAAGTAATTCCTGAAGGGGAGTTAAAAATCTCTTGATTTTGGAAGCCAATTTCTACTTCAAAGGACATTATATTATTCTTTGGAAAAATAGAAACTCACGACGAACTTGGTTTTTAAGTAAAATTTTTTGAAAGGTATATTGATTGCTCATAAAAGGAGTATCCAACAATAAGGACTTGTATTTTCCTTTATTCTTATTCCATGTAGCAAAATAAAATATTACTTGAAGAATAACGAGTGTCCACAAACTCAACATCTCAAGTTAAATTCAGAAACTCGTCTGAAATCCGGGCTCGAGGAACTCTTTATAAGTTACAGGCATGAAGTCGTTATAGCTCCAAGCTTGAGGAACTAACTCGAAAGATAAAGATAAGAAAACTCGCAATCGCCAAAGAGAAGACATGGCTCATAAATATAGATATTACAGTCAATCACAGGTCGAATAATAAAAAAAAGTCATTTATATAACAGAGAAAAGTATTATAATAAGAACAGCTCGACTTGAAGTTGCATATTATGAACTATGATACATGAAAAAGGCAAAAAACACATGGTACACATTCCATATTCCCAATCCTCTGCGAAATCAATCAAGATTCCTATATTCCCAATCCTCTATGAAATCAAAAGTTTTTACAACATCAATGTTGTAACTTCTCTTATCAGAGAGTCATCACAAGAAGCCTGATTAATGTCTCAGATGGTCGAAGAAGGCTAACTATGCTCATGATGCAAGCCCTCTTTCAATGAGTAGCATGGTTAAACTCATGAAACATTGCCGATATAAACATCATGAACGACGAGATAGTCGGCAGGACTTAGGGTCCACAATTTGGCCTTACTTGCAGAGGATTTCACATGTGGAGTTGTTATGAAAAAAACGACGACAATAAAGCAAAAATAGATCGAGAAAAATCACACCAGAAAAGGCGACACAAGATTTACGTGGTTCGGCAAATTGCCTACGTCCACGGAGCTGCAGAGGATTTTATTAGCTTTGAGGATTACACCGTCGACCACGTCGACTTACAAGAAAGAATTCTCTCTCTCTCTCTTTCTCTCACCTTCTCTCTCTCTCTAAACCAAGAGTCACACCAAGAAGAAGAAAAGATAACTTTAAACTGTTTGGAGAGTCATTCTCATCTCTGTAATCAGAGCCCCTTTTAAAGCTTCACAGTATCTAGCTTATTTTGGTAGCCCTTAATTTCATGATTCCATGGAATCATGCTTTAATGACCCATATAAAACTCATTAAGGCAAGCTATCAAATTCATTGCCTTTTTCTCTATAACAGGAGGGGCGGGAAATTAATCTGGTAAAACTTAATTAATTAAGTTTTCCTTAATTCTTCCTGTCAATAGAAGGCAACTGCTTTAAATAAAGATTGGGAATCATCAAGCTATGGCAGGGAATAAAATACATAAGGAAAAAAATTAAGAGCAGATAAATTAGAATCAATTTATCAAAGAATCTGTCGTAATAGGAAGTGGACCGGGTCTCCACCTTCCTCAACAGGAATTTCATAAACATATATCCTCTACCAAGTAAAAGTCCTTCAGTGAACCCAATGGAAGCCTTAAACTCCCTAAATTTTACCAACCTGGCTTTCAAATTCAATGAGTAAAAGCCCCCTAGTTTAGACATCAATGAACGAAAAATTTATATCCTGCCTAGAATGATCAACGAGGATAGTCTACTTCCTTTTTTTATGATAGACTCCTCTGATCACATCATCTCCCTCTATATATCCTGCTCCGTTCAACGAGAACATGCTAGCCATATTTACTTTAGTGTTTCTCATAGATCACTCATTCACCCGTCTTCAACTATTTTCTTCAACGTCTCCGTCTTCGACGTTCTTCTTCAATGACATTACACTACTTTCTTATCCAGTGACACATCTCATATTGCAAGCCACCTTCGTGTATCATCCCACATGGAAACATAAGACCATAAAATTTGTTCACTTGATTTGTGGAATCTCACTGTCAATGTGTTCATCCAGTGATATATTCATTGCCAATGCCTTCTCCCATTAAGATGAGAAAAAAAGGGAAGCAAGTTGATGGTCTTACAAGCTCCAACAAAAACAGTGACAAAATTTGATGCATGCTAGAAAATTCGCAGCAGTAGAGTAATTGATTATCTTCTTATTGTTGCATAAGAATTCAACACACACTCGGATAAAATAAAAACAACCAATAATGACACTAGAGGTTTTTATATGGAAAATCCGTAAAAGGAAAAAACCACGGGGCCTGACCCAATTATAAAAATCTAATATTGATTGATGATTACAAAAATCTATTGTCCCATAGACGATAAATTGTTGGTAAAATTTTCAAGTTATAATGTCTACCGACGGCTTTTGATTAGTGTTGCTCGACGACGATCGGTGGCTGTCAATGGTGGTCGGCAGTGGCCGACGCGTATCTACAACGGTCAACAGCAGTCGACGACAATTGACGGTGGTCGACGACGGCTGTGGTGGTCGATGACGGTCCGCGGTGGCCGACGACGGTCCGCGGTGGTCGACAGAGGTTGGTGGTGGTAGACGGAGATTGGCGGTGGTCGACGACGGTTGGCAATGGTGCTAGACTTCAGCTCCTTCTCAAAACCTCAAGTTCTCTCTCAAGGCTGAAGTACCTCCTCATGAGAGGGATGAGACTCTATTTATAGTGTTCTGGATGTAATTAATGTAAACATATGAACCATTTTGACAGACAACATTTAATGGTTTGAGTGCCACAATGATGTCGGAAATAAGTGATCTTGGGCTCATTGGATTGGTCCTGTCGAGATGCTCGATTCGACCATTATAACTTGGAAAATCTACTAACCATTTCCCGTATGTGGGATAATATAACTTGATCTGAGCATGGTTTGACTCAGATTAAATTAGTTTTTATATCGTTGGGTTCGTCTCATCAAGCCGGTTAGCTTGACTATAAGTTTACTGAAATCAGAGCTCTATATGACTCTTCATTAGAGTTTGAATGTTTCTCACTCAAATGATTGCATCGATATTAGTGTCATGCCTCGAGATTCGTGCTGGATGATAAAAAATTGTTTGTGGCATATCAAAATTGATCTTTTTTAAACCACGACATCCACAATCAAATCTTCATTCACTGCTTACTTAAGAAGACATTTATTGCAAGAGAAATAAATAAAAGATTCAAGGAATGATAAAAGGACTCACCTGTGCCTATGATCATATCTAGCAACATCATCTTGGTCTCCAACACATAGAGTTCTGCTACCATTTTATTCGGGATCATATCAAGCTACATCATCTAGATCTCCAACATATCATGGCTTCCGATCAACCGACAATACTACTCACAAAATCGCTTCCCGAAGCTAGACAAGCTTTTAACCAACAAGCTCACCTTCCATTACAAGGATCATTCACTTAAGTGAGGGTAAAAGGACTCGCCTGAGCCTCTGAAGGAAGAAGGCTCAGAAAGACCGTTTAGGTCCTTCGGTCCTTCCTCTGTTCTGCCTTCAATCTTCCCCTATTCAATTAAAAAGAATTTATGTTAGCATATATATTAGATATGTTGTACCTTTTCGCCCTCTTCTGTATTTATAAGTTTGCCACTTCTCGGGTCTATATAACCCAGACTTGTGCAGCCATAAATGGTATTATTGAACTTATATTTTTTTCCATCTTTTTACTTCTTTCAATTTTGAAACAGAGATGTAGATGGCGCAATATTAAATTTGGAGGTAATATTTCTCCATGCATCTAAAAACTATCAAATAAATGTATTCTTAGGGTCTGTTTGGGGCAGCTGCAGCTTATCCAACTTATGTTGATAAACAACTTATTCTGATAATCTGCTGATGACCAGCTGATCCGGATAAACAGACAGATTGTTTAGTTTGTGCGTTTGAAAAATAGCTGATTTATAGCTGATACTGGATAAATGACTATTCTGCCCCTGTACAGTAATATTATTTGCAACAAAAGTGTCGTAGCAATATATTTGTAAAAAAGGCTTCAAAACATTAAAAAAAATAATATAAAGACCTAAAAATAGTTATAAAATACTAATGAATGATATCAAAAATATTATAAAATGATTTTATACATTGTTTATTATAAAATGATAAGAAGTAATATAAAAAATATGAATAAATTCAATCAAAATCCTATATCGTGATCTTCTTCTCTGATCCTTCCCTGTTCGAGATCGCTTTGCCACAATAGCATCCCACAATCTTCTTCTTCGCTCCAAGCCTCGTTGCCCTACCTTCCGTGATCTCTGTGTTCACTCAACATCGCGCCTCCTTGCCAATGTTCGCTGCCCTATCGATGTCGCGCCTCCCTGCTACAGCCCACGATCGCGAACGAAGGAAAAGAAGGAGTGCCGAAGAAGCCGGCGACTGTGCGAGCTCGATCTCAAACAAAGGAGAAGGCATCGGGTTAGATCGAGGGGCAATGAAGTAATTTTGTGACTAAACGCGATGTTGAACGCTGCCCGCAAGATCATACCCGCGGGCGACGTTCTTCATAAAATAAAAACAGAGTTTTTTAAAACGTTACTGAAACTCAGAAAACAAACAGTAAAACTCCGTCCGCTGTTTTAAGCCGACCCAACCGGGCCCTTAGAAACCCTAAAATAAATTCGTTTGGCTTTCCCTTACAACAAATGAAAAAGAGAGAATAAATGCAATAAAGCAAGTAATTATTTTATAATTAAAAGGGTAAATCCGTTATTTCCCATGACAAACCTAGATCTATATATTCGCTCGGCGGCTTCGTCATTCCAGACAGAGAAAAACCCTAATCGCTACGCCTCCTGGTGAAGGGAAAGAAGCGGATCAAAAATGGTAGGTCGCTTCGCTTTCGTTCCAACATTCTTCTGTTTACTGATTAGGCTTTGTGGCTGGAAAATCAAAGAATCGTGCTACTGTTTATGTGAAAAAAATGCGTTCTTTTTGTTTTGCAATTCTAATTGTTATCGATTGATTTTCGAAATGATTTTTCAGTTCTGCAGTGCTAAATATTTTTTTATTTGTTTGGTATTTTACTATTCTGCAAATATAAGTTCTATTGCCATTTCTTTGCAGTTTCTAACAAGTTCTTTTAATTTTTGCGGATAATTTATCTTTTGATCGTATTTGTAATTTTGTTTTTCATCATTATAGTACTATTGACTGCCAATGTGTTCTATATTATCTTGTATGTCCTGCAAATCATCTCGATCCAAGCTTTTTGGGGTCTGATTTCTGCTTCCGGATTCTCTGTTTGTGAGTGCTGAGCGCCTATCAGATGTTCTTTCTTTATAAATTTATTCTCGAATCTTTGACATTATTTCTTTAGCTGTTTTATGGGTGAATTTTCTACTTTCTACTGTGTTCATCAAACTGCTTCATTTTAATTTATACTATCTTAGTTTCAATTTGTGCTAATCTTGCACAAAATGAAAAATAAAAATCTTCTTTTTGAGCCGAGTCTTGCAACAAATTGAGTCAGCGAGCATGAATTGGCCTGTTGTGAAACTGATTTACAGCATTGGGATAATATATTAATTGTTCAAGAAAAAAAAAGTATTTTTTTTTAAATTATGAATTTATGATGAAAAACTTATGAAATCTTTATGAAGAATGTATTTTTTTGTAGATTTACATACAAACCACTCAATTCTTATGTATTGACATGTCTGACACACAAACTTCAATTTTTACATATATTCCACCTTACCTATGCATGAGAAGGTGTATTTAAAATTTTAAAAGTTAAAATAGTGGTATTTTTGATGTGATATGAAAGATTTTGGCGGTATACATGTAAAATGCAAAGTTTAGGTGTTCGATATGTAAATACATTGGATTTGTGAGGTATTAGAATTTTTTATGAATGTTACTAACATGCTTTACTTTTACATCATATTTGTTTTTATACTTTAGAAATTTTACATGCTTTGATCTGCAAGTGGGGTTAGAGTATGTTTTTTTGATAAATATAGTTCCAACATGCCATGTGAAATATCTTTTAATTTCATTTGTAAGAAAATATTATTACTTTCCATATCAATTATGCTTTCTAATATCCGGTGTTATTGACTTCCTCTGCAGGCCAGAGGATTGAAGAAGCATCTTAAGCGGCTCAATGCCCCCAAGCATTGGATGCTTGACAAGCTTGGCGGTGCTTTCGTAAGTTAGGAAAATGATTTATCGTTATATATTGCTTCGCCTACTTTCTTTTATTTGAGAAATTTTTCGTTGCATTATAGGCGCCAAAGCCATCTTCTGGTCCCCATAAAGCTCGGGAATGTTTGCCGCTAATCCTCATTTTGAGGAACAAATTGAAATATGCGTTGACTTATCGTGATGTGATTGCTATTTTGATGCAACGCCATGTGATGGTAGACGGAAAGGTTAGGACGGATAAGACCTATCCCGCAGGTTTTATGGGTATGTGAAGGATGAACTTGATGTTGATAGTTTGAATCAAATATTTAATTATGAATTTTGATTTCATACATGTTTAGTTATTTTTTTGATTTGTTCATTCTATCTGTTTTTTCATTAATTAATTTTTTTGATGCAGATGTTATCCAAATCCCTAAAACGAATGAGAATTTTCGGCTTTTGTATGACACGAAGGGACGCTTTCGTCTGCACTCAATTAGGGATGAAGAGGCAAAGGTTTGTTGATCTGTTTTTGAGTGTGTAGCTATAGTTATTTGTTTGGAAGATTTACAAGCATACCACTCAATTCTTATTTATTTACGTATCTAACGTCTAAACTTTAAGTTTTACATACATTCCACCTTACTTATGCATGAAGAGAAGTATTTCATTTATTTAAAGTTAAAATAGTGATATTTTTAATGTGATATGAAATATTTGGGTAATATAAATGCAAAAGTTGAAGTGTAGATGTTAGTTTAGTTGGTATGTAAATGGCCCTATTTGATTTTGTTAAGTTTTACGGTCTAAACTGATCATTCAAGGGTCATGGCGAGACAAACCTGCTTGCGCGAGATACATGCTATGATCATTACCCACGACTAGTCACCTAAGTGGCCATTTAGTTCAAAAAATGGTTTCTGGCTGGGCACATAGGTGTGACGTCTTAATCTGTTGCACCTATATCTTATAGTTGGGTTAGAAGGTAATAAAATGCATGTTAGTAAAAGTAGTCATTCATGTCACAAATCAATTTAATTTACATTGATTTAAGTTATCAGTATAAGCCTAGGTTTGGTTCCTTATTAAAAAAAAAGGGAAATTTACATATATAGCTCACACAATTTTTATTTATTTACACATCTCATACTTAAACTTTCATAGTTACATGCATAGCACTTTGGTCCATTTGACCTATGCATGAAAAGGTGTATACCACTTTTGAAAGTGTTAATAGTGCTATTTTTGATGTGATGTTAAATATTTGAGTGCTATGTGTATCAACATCAAAGATTTGGCGTGAGATATGTAAATACATAAGAATTGTATGCTATGTATGTAAATGGCCCTTTAAGAAAGTACTTAAAAAAAACATGCTAATGTGCATTCAACAAATTTCTACTCGTAAGCTTCTTTACGAATAGTATGCTTTCTGGATGGATGCTCATAACTGTCAACTTCCTCCTGATTTGTTCTCTTTTGTCCATCCCTATGTTGACTCAAAACCCGGAGTGATAGCAATAATGAGATTTTTAATAAGATACATTTGAAACAGTAATTATAGAGTTCATGCATAACATAATGTGGCATGAATAATATCAAACATGATAAATAAACAATAAAATGTGATAATTTTTTTTGCTCGTTAGTTTGGAATAGTTACAGCTTGGTTGCATTAATGTCTTAAGCATAAACATCATGTCAACGTAATTGTTTAAAAAGTCAAATTCGGGAATTGATGCGTTATTTCTTAGCGAGACATAAGCCTCAAAATAGAAGAATTAAAACTCAAATTAAAAATTTTTCATAAATATGACAAATTACATAATATCTTGATATAGTTAGTTATTTTCAATCATTGGATAAAAGTAAGTGATATTGACGAGGAAATTGGATAAAAGTTAAATATTTATGATTTTTTTACTTCTATTGAATTTGGTAAGTTTTGGTAGATTCTTCGGCGCGCGCGCACACACCAAATCTTGGAAGCTAACGGAAAGCTCATAGAAAGATCAAGACATAGAAGTGCAAAAATCCAGTTGACGAAGGATAAGAAAATGGTGGAGAAGAATAAGCTCTGGCAGAACAATTGATAGAGAGATGAAGGGATGCTTCAAGTAATGTTGCAAGGCTTGGACAGGACTTAGACGCTCGACATGGAGATGATTGCTTCGATGATGCAGAAGCGATGACACTCGAACCTGCTTAAGATGACGCTCGAGCAAGTGAGGTGGATGTATGCTTTGGATTGAGGCATGCCTCAAACACCTCTCTTCAAAAAGGCATAGCCTAAGTTTTGAGGCACTCCTTTTGCGCCTCAAATCAAGGCACATGGCTTGAGCAATTTTTTAACGTTGGTTAACATAATCATTTACTTGCTCTTTCACGAGGATCACATTGTGACATAATGCCTTGGAATTTGTTAGCTTCATCCTTTAGAGAGCTGGCACTATTTGCTGTTGACAATTACCATTCTGTTTTGAGTGCTTACCTCGGACCCATCTCAAAATCACTATTGAGTATTTCATCATATCTTCATTAAGCTATCCTCATGTCTGACACATATATGTACCTATGCCATTCATTTCATGTTTAAAGTGGTTGGTTCTATCATGCTGGCAATAAGATGAATATTTTGAGAAGACGACAAAAAGGGTTAGTTGTAATAAAATCTAAAATAAATGGTGTATAGATCCCACGTCGTTTATCCATATTAAGCATTGCTTTTGGTTTGTTTGGAGTTGTTAATTACCACAACAACAATGTTTTTACTCGGTGCCAATTAGGGGTGAGCATTTGGTAATCGTTTTTCAAATAGGTCATACTAATTGCAACTGAAATCCGAAATCTAAAAAGAACCAAACACATCAAACTTTTGATAAAATCAAACCGTCTTAATCAAAATTTAATTTGGTTTAAACACTTTGGCTGTGAACAAATCAAAATGTAGTTTGTAGTCTGGAGTTTGGTTATGAACAAACATCAAGTATTACATATCTTGCATGCATAATATCTAGTTATTTAATGAATTCTCCTTTTAATTTTGATTTTTTTTGTTTGTTTGGTTAAATGAAATGACAAATCATATCAACAACTGAAAATCAAATATTGAGGTTTTAAAAATAAAAAAAATGTAATGCACTTTTGATACCGAAAAGAATGAATCAAGATTCTTCAGTTCGATTTGATTTCTCTACCACATTTTATCAAAAGTATTTGAGAGAAGGCTATTATCATGCTTAGTTGACAACTTGGAGGCGCCAAGCCACTCTTCACGTAGTAATAGACTAGAATTTCTACTGGTTTATGAAAACTAGAAAATTTCCGCAAGTAATCATATGTGTGGGTGAACTGAGAATATCTACTTTTTGCCATATTAAAGTGCATATATTAACGTGAATAATGGAAGCAAATTTGAAAAGCTTAACCCAAAGTGATTTTGGTGGGATCATTGTAATGATATATATATTGTTAATTTGACTAAACTAATAGCTTGTATCTGAACTATCATTTTACAGATTACTAATTAATTATTCAACCATTTTAAGATCATTTGAATCCTCGTATAATCTGTTAAGTTCATTTTTTACACTGAATTATAAGCTAAATATTTTGCTGGCTTAAATTTATCATTGTTATCAGTCAAGTCCGAAATATTTGTGATAAAATTTATGGATATTCTTTATTCATTTATTTTGTTTATGATTGCATTAGGTGTTAACTCGTATGCAAATTTTTATAGATGTTTTGTCACGTTATTTTTGGTGTAGTTTTTCTTCCCTTCACTGTTTTTTTCTCATTAAATAGCATCATTGATAAATGCTACAAAATCTCGTGATATGAAGTTTCTTTTTCAAGTGAAATCTCCAGCATATGAAATAATGAAAAGTTGCTTTCGTTGTTGTGGAAGCATTCATGTCGTAATGGATGTATTTAATTTATTCGGCGCTCTTAGAGCAGGTTCTACTTTTTGGGGAATCTGAGTCAAAGCAATAACTAGGATCTTTCCTGTGGAACATTTTTCACTGTCCCTAGAGAGATAGGTACTTGAATAGATCCAGGGATAAATAATTTGACACCCATTCACATGCAGATAATGAATGTTTGGAATCTATATCATGCAAAAAGACATTGTTAATTCAAATTGAAGGTTGATATCAAATCAGACCATTTTTGGCATCATAATACATGGTTAGCACTTTTGTCATAGTTAGCAATTCCGTATTAATATCAAGTTTTTTATCACTATCATCATTATCGATATCATCAATAAGATAACTTTTAAGCTTGTGATCCAGGAATTTATTCGGAAATACCACAATGAAAGGAGCGTAGGAGTTGTCCAATTCCTATAGAACTTATCAATAAAACCTTTAGAAGGGGATAGGGCTATGAGGTTTGTGAATAACTGATTGTAGAGGTTTGTGAATAACTGATTGTATGATAATAAGTAATGTCCATTCTGCAAAACATGATCCATTGAACTCATAATTCATTATATCATTTTGATGAATGTCAACTAAGTATTGTAAGGAAATTGATTCGGGTTGTTCAATCATTTGATAACTAGAGCCATTTTTTGATAAATGATGAGTCGGACTTGATAAAGTTTGTCAATCCTTTTTTCTATTATTATGGTGGAGAACTGAATGAAGAATTCTCTATCTTCGTCATCAATCAGGTCAATGCTCGAGACCTAGAAGTCTATTTTCTCATCCATCCAATCATCATTTATATAATAATAATAATAATTCATTTTATTAATCATCAAGAGGTGAAACTCCCTGTGATCATCTAATTTATCCAAATATCCTATTCAGTTTTACAGTTTTGTCTAGCTGAAGATTTGTTTTGTTTCCCAACCATAATATTATAGCCCGTCTAACTGAACCTTTACAATTTTAGGATACTTCTGTAAATTTTTCTATATTCTTTATGTTCTCTTTTGAGGGAACACTTGAAAGATTTCTGCATTTTAGTTGCTCTTAAGTTTTTTTGTTTAGAAGTTGAATCTCTCTCTCGCTCTCTCTCTCTCTCGCGCTCGCTCTCTGTGTGTGTGTACATATACATGCTTACACATAGTTCAGCTGTATTTACACATTTAACACTTTAATTTTTACGCATATACCGCCTTATCTATGCATTGAAAGTGTATTTTTGATTTAACATGGAAGACATGAGTGGTATAAATTATCTAGGTGCATACCACCCAATTCCTTTGTATTTACATATCTAACATCTAAACTTAAATTTGTACATATACCACCCAAATCTTTCGTATCACTTAAAAAATACCACTATTTTAAATTCTAAAAAAGGAATACTGTGATTCATGTTTAAATCTTTCATACCACTTGAAATACACCACCCTTTTAACTTCTAAAATGGAAATACAACTTTTGATGCATAGGTAAAGGTGATATGCATTAACAATTGAAGTTTAGATGGTAGATGTGTTAATATACATAAGAATTGAGCGGTATGTTTGTAAATCTTCTTATATATATAGCAATCAATCTCATTAGTTCATCCAATTTGAGGCTGACCATTGTTTTTATATGTTCTTCTACACTCGTAGTTCAAGCTTTGCAAGGTTCGTTCCGTCCAGTTTGGGCAGAAAGGCATTCCTTTCCTGAACACCTACGATGGCCGCACAATTCGCTACCCCGATCCTCTGATAAAGGCGAACGATACGATAAAACTTGATCTTGAGTCGAACAAAATCGTCGACTTCATCAAATTCGACGTCGGAAATGTTGTGATTGTCACCGGAGGAAGGAACAGAGGCCGTGTTGGCGTGATCAAGAACAGGGAGAAACACAAGGGCACGTTCGAGACGATTCACGTCCAGGATGCGGCGGGGCACGAGTTCGCGACTCGACTCGGTAATGTGTTCACCATTGGAAAGGGAACAAAGCCATGGGTCTCTCTTCCTAAAGGTAAGGGTATTAAGCTCTCTATTATTGAGGAGGCCAGGAAGCGCTTAGCTGCTGCTTCTGCTGCCACTGCTTGATGTTTCTGAGGGTATTTAGAGAATTTTCGTTTTGTTTTGTTGTGTTTTGAATGAAGAATGAAGAATTCAGTGGACAAATTTTGTTTGTGGTTTTTTGTTTATTGTAACTTGATGTTTTAACTGGAAGTTAATTTGCTTTCGATCTGGAAGAGTTTATTAGTTGGTATATATTTATGGAAATTTACATACATACCGCTCAAATCCTATGTATTTACATATCTACCACTTCAATTTGAATTTCTACCTACATGCCACCTCATAACATGTTGGAAAGGTGTATTTCATTTTTTGTAAAGCTAAAATGATAGTATAATTGAAGTATTGGTGTTAGATATGTTAATACGAAGGAATTGGGTGATATGTGTGTAAATTTCCCATTTATTTATTATCCTCTCCATTTCTGCTGCTATATATATATATAAGAATAATGTGGTACTTATGTAAGTGCCCCTTATTTTAAAGTTGTTTGGAGGTTGTCTGTGACAATTAATTGAAATGTTATGGATCTGAAAGTGTTTAGTTTTTTATAAATGTCAGATTTTGTTTGCAACAACTTTCCTGCTTTATTCAGTGTAAAATTTTTGATAATATGTTAAGTTGGAATTATGCTTTTATGAATTTTCACTATATGAAATGTATATGTTGTCCATCATATTTTTACATAAAGACCACAGAAGTCTTATATATTTACATATCTGAAGTCTAAAATTTCATATTTGTATATATAACACTCAGATTTTTAATCTCATCTAAATTGTTGCTAGTATTATCTTTTTAAGTTTATGATACTAATTTGTCATGGAGGTTTGGTATTGTATATATAAAATGTATAGAAATTGAGTCGTATGTATGTAAAGTCGCTTTATTTAAATTTTTTTAAGAAAAAGTCGAGCTTAAAGAGTAATATGTGATTCAAATATGTGACTTAGTAGTGTATGTCACGAGTAAAATGTACAATTTATGTAGTGATATTCATCATAACATCTAGTTATGTGAAACTGGAAAAAATATTACATATGGTTATCTATATTTAGGGAATGAGATGTACATGGCTGACAACTTCTGCACACCCCCTAATGGGCACATGCAACCATCCATATGTGTTGAATTTGTGAATCACACCTCAAGATTGGGTGGGTGGGGAGTTGGAGTGCACATTAATGAAGAATAAATTCTTGTCTCTCAAAAAATAATCTCTGTTTATAGGGAAGAAGATATAATATGTGGTGAAGGTATAATAGGGAATGCTACAAGATATTTTAGGTATTTCATGTGTATGAGCCTATAACTCAGCTACCTTCTGGCTCGGTCGGCTGAGTTTGGTAAGCTTTAGTTCGTTGATGCCTATTCGTTTGACTATGTTGAGTTGAGATTGTCGGTTGGCCTTCGATTGGCTTCAGGTTAGCAAGACTGGCTCGGTTTACTTGTTCTAGCTTTTTCGATCGGCTAATCTTGGTCTGACTTCCAACCATCGATCCCTGGTTAAGTGCTCTAGTTGGTTGAGCGATGCAAGGCAATCATACAAAGCTTGAATCACCGTAACCCAATATGTTACTCGCTCCCTAATAAGAAGATCCAAAAGAATGATTGATTTAGATCTCTTATGATAAGTAGTGTCTGGGTGTCCGTGGGATGATTGATATTATTGAGAAGCTATCTTTCATCAGGCCCGCTCTATTGAATCATTGATTGCTGGCATTGATGGTCTATCTTATGGTAGTTGGCTTGCGTGCCTATCTTCCTTGTCTTGGTCCCGATAGCTTCGGGCTCGGACCATCTTTTCGCCTTTAGTCTTGTTGGCTCCAGCTCAGATGGTTTACATTCTATACCATTTTATCTCCTCAATATTTATACTTTTCACATGTACAATATTTAATGACTTCTCATGAAGTTGGCACAACAAATTTATTGAGTTTCTCAACTTTTTTATGATATCTTACATATGAGTCGGAATCTTCTTGGAGTAAAAAAACCTACACTAATTTTTAATTTTTAAAACGAAATGGATATTTTCCGTCAACATAATCGCCGTCCGGCGTTCCTTCCGGCGGCCTCTTTCTCCTCCTCCTCCTCAATCGTATCACTGATCCCACACCCCTTCGTCTCCGGCAACAAACCGGCGAACAATCCGGTGAAAACTATTACCGCACCAAACACCCCAAATGACAGAAACCTATACCTCCTCCCCGCCACCACCATCACGGGCGCTACAGCTCCGCCGAGCACCACCACCTGTCTCACCACCGCTATCGCCGAGTTCCTCACGCAAGTCGGAAACAGCTCCGCACCATATATAATCATCACGTTACACGCCGTACACGCCGCGAAGAACGAACCCAGCTCCGCTGTCATCTCCACCCATCCACCGCCCGCCATTACTGCACAGACAAAGCTGCAGATTCCGCTCACGGCGGTGAACGTAATCAACGATTTCCGCCTTTTCATCCACCGGATTAGGAAGAAGGAGGCCAGCGATGATGGGAGCTCTGCGACGGCGTTCAGCGCCGTGCTCAGGTAAAGGTTGGCGCTGAGGTTACCGAGGTTTAACGGCATGCCGTAGTAAACTGTTCCGAGTCCAAAGCTTACCACTGTAATCACCGCCAGGCGGCGGAGAGCCCATGGCCTCTCCCATAGAATCCTCGCCGCCGAGAAGATATCGTTCTCCGTCGCCGTGATTTCGATCTCCGTCAAATCAGAGAAGCTCTGTTTTTTGATAAAGGTGAGATTTTTAAGCGTTTGGATGGCTTCTTCCGTTCTCCCTTTTACTAGAAGCCAGCGGGGGGATTCTTTCATGGAGAAATGGAGGATGATGCTGTAGAAGAAGCAGGGAATTGAGGTGTAGAGATAGAGAGATCTCCAAGAGGATGCTCTGTTGAGGAAAGCGATGGCGGGGAGGGAGAGGAAGCCGGTTGTGTAGAAAAAGAAGTTGAGGATACTGATAACGTCGCGATGACGGAGGGAGATGAGTTCGGAGGAGAGGACGAAAGCAGAGGTACCTATGTTTGCGCGGGTGAAACCAGAGGCGAAGCGAAGGGCGGCATAAACTGCGATGTTGGGGGACATGGCAGTGAGAGCGGAGGTTATCGACATGAGAAGCGTGGTGAGGACGAGAGTGTTTTTGCGGCCGAGCTGTGAATCGGCTATGGTGGCTAAAAGGAGGCCGCCGAAGAAACATCCGGCGTAGAAGGAGGAGGTGGGGAGGCCGAGGAGAACAGGGGAGGAGCAATAGAGGGAGAAATCGGAGATGGTGGAGATGTGATTGGGGAAGGAATAAGACCAGGAGGCGGGAGGGAATGTGCAGGGAGTAGGGGAGGGAGTGCAGGGGGAGGTAATGCAGTGCCATGGAGGTGAGGCGTCGGAGAAGATGGAGATGAAAGCCTGTTGCGCGTCGAAGAACCAGGCGAAGGCGGCGAGAGCAGGGAGAAGAAGATGGCGGGCTCCGGCGGCCGAATCCATATAGGGTTCGATGGCGTCGTTGATGGAGGTGGTGGGAGTGTTTTCGCAGTTAAAAGAAGGATCTTTGCGCGCTGCTGAGGTGGTGATTAGTTCGCCGGAGGAGGGGAGGAGCGGCGCGGCGTGGTCGTCGGCCATTTGTCCGTTTTGTTTTCCGAGGGTTGGGGAGACGAAGATTTGTAGCGGGCAGTGAAATCTTACTGGTTTCTCGACGATTAATATAAAGAAAAACACGTGGGG
>NEWO01000126.1:581364-598032 GCA_003013225.1 Phalaenopsis aphrodite | reverse complement strand
TATCAAATATAGAGTTATTTAATAGGAGAATGCTCAGATACTTTGAAAGTTCTAGTTAAGTCATGGGGCGGAGAATGAGTCTCTCAAAGTCCTGCATGGGTAATAGACTCATTGGTAAATGGAGCTTGTGAAACAATCGAATCATCATGATAGAGAATCCCAATACGCCAAAGCACATCCGTGCCATAAGGGCAGATGACGAATCGTTGTATCCCAAATATGTGGCAGCTCATTGACAATCAGCTAGTCAAGTTGATGCCAAGAAAGACAAAAAGTGCAACAGGGCTCAATAAATGTAGTCAAGAGAAGAGATGAGTAATCCCTAGAAGGTAGAGGTGGTCAGGTCAAGGTACAACATACTTGTCATTCTAAGCTACTAAGACCAAAAGTCTACATTGTCAAGAAAGTGATCGACCCAACATGTCTAGAGATCACCGGTTAAGAATGAAAACACAAGGGATTATTAAGAATCTCACCAACGTGGCGTTTGAACGTGACATTTGATGTTGCATTTCTTCATGTAGGATGAAGTTCTCCAAGTTGTATGAGAGATGGAGATGAAGCTCTAACCAATCTTTCTCCAAAGAATGAAGAAGCTCACCTTTGAAAGGAGAGTCCAACATGATTCCTACAAAGTTCCAGCTCATCTCCGACAATCCTTCCTTGAGCTAAGATAAAGCTCTCCATTAGTGTATAAGAGTAGGCACCTTGCTCCCTTGCTAGCCAAGCTCTTCTTCACAAAACTATCCTCACACTCTCAAATAATATGATGGAAGAAGAGGAAGAAAACATAGAAAAAAATGAGAAGGGGACCAACTCCTTAAATCTCTCCTTGAGGAAGATAAAGAGTCTTCCTCAAAACCCTTTGCTCCAAGAGATTTTCTACAAGGCACCTCCAAAAATCTCCAAGAGGAAGATGAAGCTCTCTCTTGTGCTTTCTCAAGCTATCCTAACCAACCCAAAACTGAAATGAGGAAGAGAGGAACCCTAAACCAAACCCCCCTCCCCCCAAAGGCAAAATCCTCAAAGTGACCCTCAATTAAGCCAAAAAATGGTTAATCAATGGCACTTATAACATGCCAAAAAGGATTAATCCCCCAAAATTTTCTTAATCCCAAGGAGATCTCCCCAACTTCAAGGAGGGCTTGAAAGTTTGGCTCAAGGTGGCATGCCTCATTAGGGTCGCAAGGCAAAATTTTGAAATATAGGCGGGCCAGCGTGGTCATGTTGCGTTAGGATAAGGTCATGCCGCTCTGCGCGTAAGGTCAGCGTGGTCACGCCAACTCCATGAAAAAAATTATGCCTGGCTCACTGTTTGCGGTGTGGTCATGCCGCCTTCAGGTGTGACTACGCTGAAGACAACCTTCGTGCAAATACTGGAGGTCCGGCGTGGCCACACCATCCCACGTCGTAATTACACTGTGGACTTTGTCTTGCAGCGTGGTCACACAACCTTCAGGCAGTCCTCTCAACCATTGTGTGGAGGGGTTAGACGTCGCCATGCCCGATTTGGGCGTGGTGATGCAAGACCATTATAGGCATTTTTTTCACTTCAGCGGTCCGTTAAGCATGTTTCACAACTCTGAAAGCCCTTGATGACCAAACCAGACCACATAGGCCTCAAAATAATCATTTGGCTTGCCCTTCAATGAGGGATCTTCACGGACCAGAAGCATTCACTATTGGAAACAACCAAGATGGGGTGACTCTTGTCTGGAAATGACGTGCATCTGGTAACGTCCCGACATCACAGGGACATCCGATATTTGTAACATAAAAAATTGATGCCAACAAGAAAGAAAGTGAGAGAGGTTTGCCCCGTGGGGGGTGGGGGAAGAGGTGAATTCCCGGCTACTTGGCCCCTTTCATTCTACTGAACCTGAGCATTACAAGAAAGGGAAGGGGAGAAAGTTCTCCATACATATGAGGTTAAGAGGGGAGAACCTAAGTGAAAATCCTTTGCTTTAAGGAGTGTATCGCAGATTATTTTGGTCTTTTATGTTAGTGCATATTTCTCTGTACCTCGTCAACCGCTAGATGTGAGCTTCGGCCAGCATTCAGCTCAAAAAGTGGTCGGGTGGAAGCAGGCCGGGTGGAATTAGGCTTGGTGGAAGCAGGATGGGTGGAATTAGGCTGGAGTATAGTCCGACCAAAAGAGGCCAGCTAGAAAGCTTGTTTCGGTATGTTGGCAAAAATGTTATAGTTCCCAATGTTCTCTGTCATACATGAAGCCTCCGAGTCTTTTACCTCTTGGAAGCATAGCTTAAAAAAGGAAGAGACTCAAAATAAATAAAATATGACTTCAGAGACAGTTATTCATACTCCCTTGCTTTTCTAACAATTCTTTTTTCACCTTTGTGTTAACTTTTAATGTTTTGATTGGAGGCCCAATTTTTTGAGATGTTTATCCGTATGTTTTTGATTTTTAGGTATAATATTTTTCTAACTCAAATCATACTCCTCGTCTGTCTCGTTTGCTCTTTTGAATTGTAGCCTCGTTCAGGTCGCAACTTTCGTCGAGTCTTAGGTGGATATTGTCATTGCCTTTGTGAGGGCAACAACCAAGACTCGCTATTGGGCTAATTTACGACGTACTCTTCGCGGAGCTTTTCGCTACAAGGCAGGAACCCGCCTCCGTAGCTTTTTCCGACTCGAGTTTGGAGACGAGTTTTTAGATGCTTAGAGTCTGAGGAAGATTTGTATTTCTTTTTCTTTCTTCTTTTTATTCTTCATTCTCTATTCTTTATTGCTTTTTACTTTTTGCCTCTATTTTTTGTTTGTGTTAAGAATTTTCTCCTCGTCGGTGTACTCCTCTTCTTTAAAAATGTCATTAGTATAAATATCAAACTGTGGGTTCTAGATATATAACTACATAAGAATTGTGAGGCGTGTATGTATATTTCTAAAAATTATATTTCAATTTAAAAAGTTCATTTAATGATTTTTGAATATAATGTTAAATATTAAGTGATATAAATAAATATTTAAGTTTAAGTGTTAGATATAAAAATATAATGAGATGTGAATGATATGTAATATATTGATATTTAAGGGGTCCCCTTTTTAGATTCCCCTTCTTCGAACATATATTTTAAGAATTTAATATTGCTCATAAGTAAATTTGAACCAAATAAATCAAACCTCAAAACATCCAAAGTTATCAAATCACAAGAGCTTTCTCCTTGTTGTTTACCTATAAACAAATGACTAAGCATACATTATTTCTCACTAAAAACCATGGAGATGACATATGGTGGTGGCCCTATGGTTGGAAAATTGGTCAATTGATCCAAGATTTGGATTTAGTTTTAGCTTGTTTGGTTAACTCTACCAAAGAGTTGGGTTAGATTCATGCCTTACGTGTTTTGATCCTTATCTGTTCGTGGACTCACATCTCAAGAATTGAGTTAGGCAGGAGAGAAAGAGAGTTCAAAAGAAAGAGATCAACATATTCATAAGTAAAGATACGTTATTCTTGAATCAATCGACCATTTTTGTTACATGAATCACTCTGTTTTTATTGAAGGTTTTTTTTTTTATATAATAAAGGAGTACTAACTTATCAATTATGTCCTTTTGGACGTTGATGTATAGTTAATAGTATCGTTGGCATGATATTCTCTTATAAATATCTTGTCCACGTTGTCCATTCGTGTTCCTGAATCCTAGATTGTGTAGTTCCCGAAGATCAATGAGCAGACTGGGTCACCTTATTGGATGGTCAACTTGAGCGAGTTAGGAGTCTGCCTTAGTGCATCATCTTGGTCTTGGACCCAAGTTCGACGAGGTTGCATTTCACTACACAGTATTAAGTCGGGTTCAAATCAACCCAAGAATAATGAGTTAACTATTTAATGATTTTATTAAATAAAAAAAGTCATAAAATTACAAATATTATTAAGTTATCAAAATATCTATCTTCAAATTGAACAAATATGTTCATTTCATGTCAGATTTACACTAAATGGTCACAAATTAAATTTTCCTCTAATTTAACCTTGCGGTTTCAGTTCGTGGGCCAGGCTGCAGGCTGACATAGGTTTATGTATGGGCTAATTGGGCTAAATACACGATTAAATGGAATAAATATCGAGCCCACAATTTATTGTGGAAGTTAATGAAGTGAATTTGTCTTGAGATGGATTTTTTAAAATTAGAATGATTTTTGAAAATAACTAAATTTATTTGGAGATAATAATAACATAGGAATATGACTGTTAACTATCCGAATTGGGGCCGGCTTAAAATTGACTTGAATGGATTGAGTGTGGCTCAAAATCGCCTCCTTACTCGTTATATTCAATGTCGAGCCAGCTCAACTCGAAATTGATCGAGCTCAATTTAGCTCTAAGTCAAAACAAGCTGAATCAAATTGAGTTATTTAGATCCGTTTCAGCTCCAAATTGACTCAATCTGGCTGAAATTGAGTTATTTGGATTTGTTCCAGTTCGAAATAGGCTTCAAATTGGCTAGCGACTTATAATATTCAATTTTATTTGGCATTATCTATATATATGATTATATATAAATAAAGAATAATTCAAGCCGATATCAAGCCAGTTCGAGCTATTTCATGCATAACTCAAAGTCGGCTCGAAAAAATCTTAATCCAAGTTTCGGCTCATAACTTGACTCGCTTATTTCGATCCCTACATATGAATTTACATCATCATATTTATGTTAAAATAAAATTTATGTATTTATAATTCAACAAATCGATGTCATTGCTTGCATGACGCCATATCAGCTTTTATTATTTTCGGTTAGGGACTTAATAATATGATAATGACATAACTGAGAAATTATTGCAACAAATAATTCTGCAATATTATTGCCTAGAACAGACTTGGATAAGGATGTTTTACTTGAAATAAAAAATAAAAAAANGTGAATGATATGTAATATATTGATATTTAAGGGGTCCCCTTTTTAGATTCCCCTTCTTCGAACATATATTTTAAGAATTTAATATTGCTCATAAGTAAATTTGAACCAAATAAATCAAACCTCAAAACATCCAAAGTTATCAAATCACAAGAGCTTTCTCCTTGTTGTTTACCTATAAACAAATGACTAAGCATACATTATTTCTCACTAAAAACCATGGAGATGACATATGGTGGTGGCCCTATGGTTGGAAAATTGGTCAATTGATCCAAGATTTGGATTTAGTTTTAGCTTGTTTGGTTAACTCTACCAAAGAGTTGGGTTAGATTCATGCCTTACGTGTTTTGATCCTTATCTGTTCGTGGACTCACATCTCAAGAATTGAGTTAGGCAGGAGAGAAAGAGAGTTCAAAAGAAAGAGATCAACATATTCATAAGTAAAGATACGTTATTCTTGAATCAATCGACCATTTTTGTTACATGAATCACTCTGTTTTTATTGAAGGTTTTTTTTTTTATATAATAAAGGAGTACTAACTTATCAATTATGTCCTTTTGGACGTTGATGTATAGTTAATAGTATCGTTGGCATGATATTCTCTTATAAATATCTTGTCCACGTTGTCCATTCGTGTTCCTGAATCCTAGATTGTGTAGTTCCCGAAGATCAATGAGCAGACTGGGTCACCTTATTGGATGGTCAACTTGAGCGAGTTAGGAGTCTGCCTTAGTGCATCATCTTGGTCTTGGACCCAAGTTCGACGAGGTTGCATTTCACTACACAGTATTAAGTCGGGTTCAAATCAACCCAAGAATAATGAGTTAACTATTTAATGATTTTATTAAATAAAAAAAGTCATAAAATTACAAATATTATTAAGTTATCAAAATATCTATCTTCAAATTGAACAAATATGTTCATTTCATGTCAGATTTACACTAAATGGTCACAAATTAAATTTTCCTCTAATTTAACCTTGCGGTTTCAGTTCGTGGGCCAGGCTGCAGGCTGACATAGGTTTATGTATGGGCTAATTGGGCTAAATACACGATTAAATGGAATAAATATCGAGCCCACAATTTATTGTGGAAGTTAATGAAGTGAATTTGTCTTGAGATGGATTTTTTAAAATTAGAATGATTTTTGAAAATAACTAAATTTATTTGGAGATAATAATAACATAGGAATATGACTATTAACTATCCGAATTGGGGCCGGCTTAAAATTGACTTGAATGGATTGAGTGTGGCTCAAAATCGCCCAATGTCGAGCCAGCTCAACTCAAAACTGATCAAGCTCAATTTAGCTCTAAGTCAAAACAAGCTGAATCAAATTGAGTTATTTAGATCCGTTTCAGCTCGAAATCGACTCAATTTGGCTAGAAATCAAAACAAGCTGGCTAAAATTGAGTTATTTGGATTTGTTCTGATTCGAAATAGGCTTCAAATTGACTATTCAATTTTATTTAGCATTATCCATATATATAATTATCTATAAATAAAAGATAATTCAAGCCGATATCAAGCCAGTTCGAGTTATTTCATGCATAACTCAAAGTCGGCTCGAAAAAATCTTAATCCAAGTTTCGGCTCATAACTTGACTCGCTTATTTCGATCCCTACATATGAATTTACATCATCATATTTATGTTAAAATAAAATTTATGTATTTATAATTCAACAAATCGATGTCATTGCTTGCATGACGCCATATCAGCTTTTATTATTTTCGGTTAGGGACTTAATAATATGATAATGACATAACTGAGAAATTATTGCAACAAATAATTCTGCAATATTATTGCCTAGAACAGACTTGGATAAGGATGTTTTACTTGAAATAAAAAATAAAAAAATAATAGAAAGTATTATTCAAACTAAAAAAATATTGCATCATGACTCCGCACGTAGAGTTACGTGTGAAGTCCAATGAAATCATTTCACGTTGGGGTGACAGAAAAAAAAATCGGTTTGGTAACACCAGAGAATATTTTCCCGTGTTATTCAAGTGTTATTTTATGTTATTCATATGTTATTGTGTTCTGGGAATATTCCCGATGTTATAATAACACCATAACACATCAATAACAATTGAATAACACACAATAACACCTGAATAACACGCAATAACACTGAATAACACGGGAGGAATATTCACTTGTGTTATCGGACATATTTTATTTTATTTTTATCACCGCCACGTGACTTGATTTCATTGGATTCCGCACGTAACTCTATCGTGTGGAGTCCTGATGCAATATTTTTTCTACATACCTACCATCAAATTCCAATTTATATCAAACCACTAATTTTCTTTTACATTTATATCCCCCAAAGGTGAAATAAATCCTTTCATGCATAACCAAAACAATACACATACATATAAATATTTGAATTCAAAAATGTCTGGGAAACAAGCCCAAGTGATAGAGCATTCTATAAGGGGGCGAGAGAGTACAATAAGTAACAGAGTGTCCCCCCTTATTTATGACAATGACCCTTTATTTATAGACATATGTTCTAGCTTTATAAAAGTATGCATTAATCCCCTTATTTGTCAGATGAACTTTTTGACAATTTATAGAGGATACTCCTTGTTGATCGTTCAGATGGCCAATCACCACCTTGTGAGAGATTCCCTCACACGCTCTACCGATTGCTCAAACAATACGCTCCCTTCGCTAGTGCCCAAATCAGATTGCCATCTACGAGTTGCCTTTGATTGGTCATATCTTCTTCCAGAGACATCCATCTGTCTTGAGATTCGTGCTGACATATTTCTCAATTATATACATACATACCATTTTGTTAAAAAAAGTAAATAAATGTACATCCAAAATGTGCCAACGCTGATCTTGAGGAGATCTAATGGCTCAGAGGAAAAGTGTTCAACGAAAGAGGACCCACTTACAGAAGACCATGCTGTCCACTTATCTGGTCGAGTGCACTTCTTCGAGCCAAAGTTAGCAAGACCAAAACCGACCGAGCAACGAAAAGAACCAAATAATCCAAGTACGAATCGTTCGGTAAGTAACGGCATAAAATACTACATATTTTTTTCTAGATGAATGGTCTGAGCTATTTATTTATTTATTTTTGTTGTTATTTCAAGAATTGAAAATTGACAAATATCTCACAACACTCCCACACATTTTTATTGAATCTATACTTTTTATCCTTTTTCATAAAAAATAAATGCAATTTTGACTTTCTAATGTTATTTCTTAATCATTCCTTAACAAAAGAAAATCAATTCATTGAAGGAAGATTTACATATATACCATTCAATTTCTTTGAATTTACATATAGAACACCAACATATTCATTTTTGCGTATATATACCACCTTTCGTATGCATAAGAAGTTGTATTATACTTTTGGAAGTTAAGAAAATGATAATTTCTTGTGATATAAAAGATTTGGATGGTATAAATGTAAAAATAAAATTTCAATGTTAGACATATAAATACATATGAATCGGGTGGTATGTATGTAAATGCACCCTTATTGAAATTATGAAAAGCATACCTTTCATGTGATCTCCATGTTCTTTAGTTTTGAAAAATTTAGGGCAACAAATCAAAGTCTTTGAATATGCATATCTTAATTATTATTTTTTTTTTTAAAATATCTTTTCTGTGTGTGTCTGATTTTTTTTGTGTTTTTTGGTGTGTTTTTTATTTTTTATGCGCCCGCCACATTTTTTTCTTATCGCGCGCATCTTTCGGTGTTATTTTTTGCGCGAGATATTTTCATATTTTTATAAAGTTTTCTAGAGCTCTCCTTTTTCTGTACTTTTATTGTCGCTTTGCTGGTCTCTGTGAGGGGGCCCCTGGTATATAAGCTCTTGTCATCTCCGTTTGGTGTCGGGTCTGTGAGTGTCTGTGTGTGTTTTTTTTTTTCTTTATAATCTTTTACTATCTAGTTAAATACTCCTATTTGTATAATATCATCATAAATATTATTCATATTTTTTCATAAAATTATTTTAATCATGCATGATTCTCAAAACAACTTAAGCAAGAAACTATTCCAACTATGAAGTCAATGTCATTCAAGCTCCAATTTCATTAAACTTATAACCAAACTGAGTGTCTCAACAAGACGAGCCAAATGACTCTAAATGGTTCAAATCCAGGTTCGATAGAGGCCACATTAAGCCGTTTAAGCACAATAGGAGGCTTTGAACCGTCAATTGAATGACTAAATAGTCAATTGAATGACTAAATAGACTGCAAATCTAATAAGTTTATACTCAAATCTAGAGTTTCAACGAGACGAATCCAACAAGTACAAAACCACTCAAATTTGACATGATGAAGACACTTAAAATACTCAAAAAACATCATTCAGTCAAAAAGATCATGCTAGATTGTCTGATGGAATGCTCTGGATTTATGAAATATTTACGGACCATGCCACACATGAAGTTTATAAATAGACCTACTCTCTTCATGAAGGAGGAAGAAAAGAGAAGAAATTTCAAAGTATGTGCTTGACTAAACAAACGATGATAACCTCCGCTTCCGTAGCCGCTGACCTTCAGCGACGACCGCCTGTAGGTCGCCATCGAACACCACAGCCACCCCTGCTCGCCGCTGTTGAAGACCCATGCTTGCTAAAACAATATTTAAAATATGATCATATTTTATAACACTGTATTGGAGACTCAACTACAACCTTCGTGATCAACTACATTTGTTGTAGCCAAATTACAACTATTATAACTAAACTATTATTGTACATTTATAATATCAACATTGAATTTCCATTTTCTCTAAGTTCACAAGAAGAGTGAACCTATGTACTTACAAACACATAATGAGTTACTTAAATAGAGTTAGACCTCGTGATTTCTTCATTTTTTCAGGATTTTTCCACATACAAACTCGTGATATCTTCTCTTCCTACTTTTCTAATATTCGTGTGTGTTTTATACTTTTGTGTAACACTAAGACGTTAAATTATTACTCTGCTGCCACGAATTTTCTAACACTCAACAATTATATATCTTTATAAAACTGTTAAATTCTTAAAATAAATAAAACTAATACTTCCTCCTAATAAACCATGTTTTGAATTGGATAAATGATATAATTTTCTTAAAAGCACATAAATAATCTCAAATTTTCATACATCACAATACCAATAAATTAATTTGCTTTTTAAATCTTTCACAAACACTTATGCAAAATCTAATATTTTGAGGGCTAGTATGTAAATCTCCCAACTTTCTTATAGCCCATAATAGAAAAGTCAACATTGCCTCAACGTTCCAATAGCCAATCCCACCAAATAGATTCAGATACTACCAAATTAAAATATAAATAAATAAAAATAAATAATTTAATTTGCATTTTGTCAGCATTTAATTCAATTTATATGGTCACCTAATAACCAACAACATATTAATTAATATAATTTACAGAATCTCAATGAACTTCTTTTGGAATCTCCAACCACTCCCACCTCCACCTATGAATAATTTTCGTTATATAATAAATGGGACATTTACAGACATACCACCCAATTCCTATGTATTTACATATGCATAACTTTTCATGTTTAGGTATGTAGAGGTAAGGTGGCATGTATGAAAAAAATTGAGGTTTAGGTGTTAGATATGTAAATACAAAGGATTTGAGTATTATGAAATAGATGCATGCTAGAAGATTCGCTTCGGTAGGGTAATGATTATTTATCGTCTTAGCATTTCACGAGAAAACATCAAACACTCAAGTATTTGAAGAGAAGTAAGCATGAGTAGACAAATCAACTTTTTACATGGACCTTTGAAAGGGAAAAAAACTATGGGATCTAACCTAGTTGAAATAGTATACTATGAATGGTGAGTACACAAGTTCACTCTTCTCTTGAATTAGTGAAATGAACTTACAAAATTGTATAGTCGTAATCTGATTGTAGTTCTTGGCAACAATAAACAAGGGTGAAACCAGCTTCTTTAGATGTGAATATTTCTTGATCTTATCTGTGTCATGCCTCGAGATTCATGTTTGATGTTCAGTTTTTGGTGAAAGTTAAATATTACAAAGAAAGCTTATAACTTTCTTTGTTGTTTGTTTGTAAAACTTCCCATGATGAAAGGCTGCAAGTCCTGTGCTTTCTATCTACCAACAATGGAGGGGTGGGATATGGCCCACAATAAAGTACGACATTTGACCTAAATTTGGTGGTTTAGTTGGCCATATTTTTTGTTGTGGGGGTTCTCCCTACAAAGTTGCACCTTAAGTAAAGCAAACCACATTTAAAAATAATATATTTTTAACAAAATTGTTGGGGTTGTTAACCATCTAATCATAAATTATTTTACTTTTAACTTAAGAAAATCTCAAATAATCATTTAATCATATCACAAGCTAAATTATGGTAATATATATAGTATAGATGTAACATAAATTAGAACATTTAAAACTAAATACACATATAAAGTATATTTGCATATGTATCCATGCATGCAAACAAAGTTTTCAGCTAGTTATCGAAAAGGCTTAATCGGGTCCAAGTTCGTATTGGTTTAAGTTTGATAGAGTTAGACTTGACATATTAATGAACTCTTTGAAGTTGTTTAGAATAAACTGTCACCGAATATTTGGGCGATATTCAATGTTTGAGCGAAATTCAAAACCCTAATACTAGCAAGTTTTTTAGAAGAGCAAGCTATACAAAGAGATAGTAAAAAACCATTATATGTCTTATTATAAGTGATTTATGTTTACCTTGGCCTTAAATTTCTAGACAAATATGTTGAAAGATAGATGTTTCTAAGAGAAAAAATCTAGAAAGAAGAACATGGTTTAGAAGAAAATTAGGAAACTTATAATATCATATGAAAATGCACATTGGTTTGTTTCCCTCTCGCCTTTCAAAGTGATGTCACTATATATTACATAGAGACAGTACAAACATTGATGATGTTAGAAAAATGAACAATGACGCCAATCATATCATATATAAGTGATATAGAGGAGGGCTGAGACATGCTCCATAATATCTTATGTGCATGTGCTTTAAAAGAGGATTAAGACATAATCGACATTATCTCTTAGCAATAACAATACAAATAATGTCATATGTTAGTGACTTCATCATGAACAATTATAATCTCGAAATGACAACATACACAATGAAACACTTCTAGTGTCCATAGAAAGCAAAATCACCTCATCTTATTGGCAAGTAATTTTACATGCGAGAATAAAAAGTAAAAGATATCGTCAGCATTGAGCAACAACACATTGAAAGGAGGTGGAGCTTTGAATTATCATCATATATTTCTATCCAAATAAACTAACATTTATGTGAGTTAGCTCTATTAACTTAAATTTTATTTAGATAATGTTTATTTATTTATTTATTTATAATAGCTGAGTCACACACTCAGGCCAACTCGGCCAAACCCGAGTTGATTTTATCTATAATTGTGAATGACTGTGATTTTTGTTAACATCAAATTCATTTAACAATCTGATTAGAATAAGTATTATCGACGAATATATAATTAAATGACGATAAAAAATTAATATTTTACAATATAGATAAAGAGATTTTACCAAGTCCTAACTTAGATGTGACATAAATATGAATGAGTCTCTATGAAAGGGACCACTACCTTTTTTTATGAGTTGAACATTTATGCACTTTGCTAAACGTTCCAAAATAAATCTAAGGGTTGATGACAAATTCTTAGCCCTTCTAAACATCAATTCAATTGAACAAATTCATATGATGAGTTTGGCTGAATCCTCCAAGACAATTAGAAATTCAATTCAAAGAGAATATCATATTTCATTTTCAATAATAATAAGAATAACATTCCTTTCATCATTCATATAAATCAATCAAATAGTTTGATGTTATATACTGTTATATATATATATATATATAAAAGAAAAATATGAATTTTGCTTTAAAAATTTAATTTTTAGTGACTTTTAGAATGTGATGCTATATACTTGAATGTTATAAAAAGAAGATTAAAATTTAGATTGTAGATATGCATAAAAATTATGTAATATGAAAGTAAATCTTCAAATAAAAAAATAAGTAGTACATGAAACATTGATATTTATAATATATAGTACCCATTTGTTATTTTTGAACTATCAAATATGTTTATTTACTTCTGCCAAGATCAAATCATTGAGAATTTCACAAAAATAAAAAATTTGGGTGTAGGTTTTATGAAGAATTTTGATGTTTGAGGGAGAATTCTAAAAATGGATGAAAGACGGTACTAAATTTGTTAATAACAATATTTTTGGTCCAAAGTGTGTGAATTTCCCAAAATAGCTTTGTATATAAAAATATGTCAACACGAATCTCAAAACAAATCAATAGTTTAGAAGTAAGATACTATTGATTAGATGGATCAGACACCAACCAAGAAGGCATTCGATCAACTACTTATGAATGATTTCAAGGCGGTAGTCTCCACTTTCCATGTCGCTGCTAAATTTCCTTGGAACTGAGAAATCGTCTTGTCCTTATGTGATGTTCAGCTTTCAAGAAGCAAAAGAATATGAGAAATAAATATATATACAAAAATATATCAACATGAATCTCAAAGTAAACATACAGTTCAAAGAGAATGTATACTGATCAAATGAATCGGACGCTACCAAAGAACTCATTTGGATCAAATGATTGGAAGAACGTGTCGGAGAGTTTCCAGCAGCACGACAATTAACTTTTAGACCGATCGACAAGTACCGATGGAGTTAAAGCGAGGGAGCGGTCGAAAAACCTCTGAATGATCGAATTAGTTATCAGTTTTATTATATTCAAGTATATTTATAATCACTTAAAATCTCCCTTTAAAGGTTAATGATGAAGGGAATGATCTATAACTTTGTAGGAATGAAAGCTATATTTATAAATATAGAGACTATATCATGAATAAAATATTATGCACTCTTTATTCAGACATTTTATATCTTAGTTGTATTTTTTAGACAAAAAATTTTTCCGTGCGGACTCCTGACGTAGCTTTACGTGCTGACCAACTTATTTCTAAGTTATTTTCAGGTTATTTCTATGTTGTTTTTAATAATACTGAAATAACCCAGAAATACCCAAAAATAAAGATCGCAGGTTATTTCTGAGTTATTTTGGTATTATTAAAAATAAGCCAGAAATAACCTGAAAATAACTTAAGAATAATCTACGCCGCACGTAAAGCTACGTCAGGAGTCCGGACAGAAAAAACGCTCTTTATAGACACCTTAGGATTCAAAGAGGCTTCATTTTTTTTTTTTAATAGAAAGAAGAGTCCGAAATTTACTAAAAGTGGTGATTAATGTGTGGACCCGATCACTAGACTTCACTTTCTTGCACGAATAAACTTTATTAACTTACAAGCATTAAAGACAAAAAAATAAAACAAAAACAAAAAACGGAAAATCAACCTCCGATGATCCCAACAAAATAAAAAAAACTCCGGCGAACTTGCGCCGCCGCTCCTCCGCCACCGAAATTATCACATGAGTTCGCAAGCATTTGGGTTCTCATCGTTGAACATATCATAAGATTCCGTCGATGTCGACGGCTGCTCCATCGACCCGTAGTACGATTCTGTCGAGTAGTAATACGGTGGCGAGTACCCCACCGGAGGAGGAGAGGACGCCGCCGGCGAGTTGCCATAGTAAGCGTAGTTCGAAGCCATCTCCGGCGGCGCCGCCGCGTAGTAAGCGTGGCTTGTGCTGGGATGAGCTGTGTGGTAGCTCACTGTAGCGTACAACGGCGGGATGTTCGCCGGAAATTGAGGAGAATTCACGCCGGCGGTGCTCACGGTGCCGGAAATCTCCCGTTCATCCTCCCTGCTTTCTTCTCCCTTGACTTCCTTCTCCTTCTTCTTGTTCTCTGTATTGCCGGCAGGCGCCGCCTTCACAGAGCTGATCTTCTCTGGTTGTGATTTTGAATCAGTATTAGGCTTAGGAGCAGTGATCTCATCGGAGACGGTGGTTGCTGCCGGCGGGATCTCCGGCGACTGAATTACTGCTTTCCCCTTTTCAGCTTGCTTTTTCTCCTCTGTTTCTGGTGCGGTGGCCGCCGGGACTGCTTTCTCCTTGCCGCTGGATTCAATTTTAGCGGCGGGGGTGGCGGGGGTGGGACTCTTCTCCGTCAACAGCTCGGCGTGCTTGCCGTATTTTAGCAGTTTTTGAACCAGGGATTCACCGTCGATGTTGCCGGTTACCGTTACTCTGTTCTGGTTTGCATCGATTTCAATATCATAAACTCCTGTAGATCGAAAAGGGAAAGATTCAATTTTGATTGACATTTGTTGAAGAGAAATCGGTCAAAATTGAAGCGGATCGAGAAAGATTCGAAATTGAAAAGAGATTAGCGGATCTTACCTTTGATTTTATGGAGAATTCTTTTGATTTTTTTCTCGCATCCTCCACAGTGGATTGAGACCTTCAACACCCATTTCTGGTTTATCAAAATGGAGATCAGTGGATTGCTGATGCTATTATAAGAAAGTAATTTAGAAAATAAAGGAGAAAATAAGTGCCTTGCAGTTCAACGGCTCCGTTCCTTCTGGTCCAGAAGCCATGAAAAGGGGCAGATGGAGGAGGAGGAGGAGGAGGAGGAGGAGAGAGGAAGAGGGACTTTGGGGAACGCTTAAACGGTGAGATGTGACGAGTGAGGATAAAGGTTAAGAGTTTAAAAATATTTGAATTTTACGTTTGGAATTAAGCCGTTATGGTGATAATCTTTTTTTTTTGTTTTTTTTTTGTTTTACATTTGTAAATAATAATTCTTTAATATTTAAATATCTAACTTTACACTTAAAAACATAAAAATGCTTAACATCATATTTGTTTAAGCCTGATTTGTTCGTGAAACACACCTCAGATGAATAAAGCGTAAGACAAACCAGAGAGAATGACACAAAGATGATTGAACTCTAATAAACCTTGAATTTCATGGCCGATGATGACAACTCTACACTTACTACACGCTTGCTAGGGAATAACTTTTTGTTCAGTAAGTTATGGTAATTATTATATATATATATATATAAGTCAGACTACAATTTCTAGCATTCACCACACAGAGATTTATTAGATTGTAAAACACAGTTTTGCCAAACATAAAAATATATGTTTCAAAGTGGTGTTGTAGTGTCACCACACCACTACCACAAACACACTCTGACATATTATATGAATAAATATTAACATTTAGTGTTAGATATATAAAAATATAAAAAATATGTTGTAGGTACCCCTTTTTTCTAAACTCTTAAGACAACTTTTTTTTATGTACTATGCGTACTATGTAACATGTACTATACATAGCTCGCAAGATAAACATTTTTTCATGAATTTTTAATCATAAAAAAATATTCTATTTATCATCTTGTTAATTTATTATTACTATTATGCAGGGCTCAATCGTATGGCCTAAACCGATCTATAAAAATATTCTATTTATCATATTGTCAAAAAAGCTCATTGTTCGCGAACAGTTCGTGTTCGGTTAACCAATGAGTTCGTGTTCGATTCGTTCGATAAATAAACGAGACGAATGTTAACAATTTTTTTTTTTGTTCAGTTAGTTAAACGAACCAAACACGAACAGTGATACGTTCATTCGTGTTTGAATAGTTATGGTTCGAAATATAAAATAACTAAAATTAATTATATATATATAAATTATCATATTTTAAAAAAAATTAAATTTTATAAATTATAATATATATTAAATTAATAATAATAATATATTAATATACTATATTAGTAATATACTAATATAGAT
>NEWO01000126.1:550348-573526 GCA_003013225.1 Phalaenopsis aphrodite | reverse complement strand
AATGTTTTCTCCATTGAGATATTTAGACACTTGAGCCAACCATCAAGATTACTTGAATTGTCTTAAAATGAATCGGCATTGCAATGAATTTGGGTTTGGATGGACAAGATCGTGGAAACTACAATAAATTATGGCCTCGACAATTAAGAAATGGAACCGAGAGATTTCTTGGGATTTGCACAACAAAGTTAAATTAGCTGAAAATGAAGTGTGTAGATTGGAAAGCATTGATAGTGAAGATGGAAATGTCGGGAATGATTTAATCATTGCATAGAAAGAACTAATGAAAGCAATTCATCGGGAGGAGGGATTCCGAAAGCGAAAAGCGGAGAAAGTGCACTTTACGGATGGTGATAGAAACTCAAAGTACATACATGTGAGTATAAAAAATAAATGGAGGAAAATTGCCACATTGAGAATAAAAAATGATCAATATGTTTGGTTGGAAAAACAGGAGGATATTATTCATAGTAGCATGACTTTGAAATTTTTTTTAAAGAATCTGCTAATATCTTATAGATGCACTGCAACAGGAAATATTTGAAAGCCATAAAAGCTACACTCAACAACTTGACTTACGGGAATACCTACGGAGAAGGAAATTTGGGAAGCTTTACATTCCTCCATTGATAGCAACAAAACGACAGAGCCAGATGGCTTCACAACTAATTTTTACAAAAAATGTTCGCACTTGATTAAAGAGGATGTCATTGAAGCAATTCAAAGCTATTTTAGAGATAGTAACCCAGGTAAATGTTTCACTACTTTGTCCATTGTATTAATTTCTAAAGTACATGATAAATCAAAAGGAGAGCATTTTCGGCAAATTAATTTCACTACGCTTATATCTAAGATTATCAGCAAGATTCTTGTGATGAGGATTCAACCACACCTTCTCTATTTGATCTCTCCAGGCCAAGCCACCTTCAACAAAGGCCGGAGCATTATTGATAACATATTGCTGGTGCAGGAGTTGATTATGGATTTAGATAAAAATGTCGTGGCGGCAATTTAATTATTAAGCTCAATTTGAAAAAAAAAAAATTATGATACTATAATTTGGTCATTCATTTTGAAAGTGCTACAAGCTCGGGATTTAATTGTGGAATTTTGTATTTGATTAACAGGTGACTTGGAAACTTGTATAACATTCTCATTAATGGTTTTTCGAAACTGGTAAGGCTATCAAACAAGGAGGCCCTTTATTTCCTACTATCTTCATAATTGCCTTTGATTAGTTAGTCCCCAAACTTTCTACAGGCATAAGGCTAGATTGACAGTTGGTAGCCTTACTTGTGCTGATGATGCTAATTTATTCACAAATGCAAGTAAAAATATACTAAGGAGAACATAAAGTTAGTTGGTGAAATTTAAAGATATGTCAGGCTTGTATTTCAATAAATCAAAATGTCAAATGTTTTAGGGAAAATAGTAACCAATTCTTCAAAGAATTGGCTAGGATCTACCCTTAGGACTTCTTATTCACTATCCTAGAGGACTAGTGGAGAGACCCACTCTTTTAGAAATTCAAACCATCTCCTATCTCATTTGTGAGGCCTCATGTGAGTGGTTTCAACGACTCAAATTTTAGTTGCAAGGGCTAAGATACAGTATGTGAAGGCACGAAGAGAGTTCCTCTAAGATTTTAAACTCTTAGGAGACTCATTGTGGCTTTCGTGCGTACTCACGAAACACGAATACAACAATTCACATATTCGATGCATATAAATATCAAATTTTTCATCATATGCACCTGTAGGAGACTTCACAACCGATCAAACTTAAATCAAATGTCAAAAAGATCGATCACGAACTAAAATTTTAAGAAAAATTGAATTTGACATATTTTTCACAAGATCGTTGATGAATTTGTCTGGACGACCCCGAATGACGAAACGGACCGCGCAAGTGCGTCCGAAACATCGATTTTAGCTAGAAAAGACATCAATTTCACTATAATTTCGTGCACGAACAAATGATGTGCAAATCGAGGCTTTTGAAAATTAAATAATAATAAAATAAAAAATACAATAAAAAAATCCTTCATAAAACCCACAACACTCACAGAACACATAAGGGAGAACCCTAGCCGCTTCACTCCATTTGGCCGAACTTCTCTTGACCGCCGAACCGTTCTCTTACTTGCTCCACCGTCGGCAGACCTTGCTGGCGTCGCCGGCGAGATCTATTTCCCCTCCATCTTGAGAGAGGGCCGGCAGAATCGCGAGGATGGGTTTCAATTTTGGCTTGGCAAACAGAAGATGGGAGCAGGAACAAAATCTATACTTAAAAAATAAAAAAAATGAAACCGGCAGTCTTCCAAGGGGTGGCTCAAAACTCATTCTCTGAGGGTTTGCTTGAATTTTTGCATATCATGGCTGATTTTGCTTACATAACCAAGATTCATTTAGTAATAAAATGCAGTAGGAACTTTGGTGGTATGTACTTGAATCTTCCTTCATTTCAATTTAAGCTATTCACTGGTGCTCTAGCTGTTTCGTGACGGTAACCGTAGTTTGTGTTTTGCTATGCTGAGGTTTATCTTTTTATACTAGAAAATATCTGCATTACATGCAACTTCTATCTGATTTTGTTTTCTCATTTTATCAGTTACAGCTAAAAATTGCTTTGTCATGGTTTTCATGGAAAGAGTTAGGACCTTTTGCAGATTCCGATCAGTTTGAGACTTGCTGCAAAAAAAAAATGATGCCTAGAAAGAAAGGAATACTCTGGAAGTGAGCTGAATCAGAAGATATGTATACATTTTGAACTACCTTTTTCTTAGGAAATAATTTTCGATAAATCTAAATTTTAGTCTATTCTCATTCCCTTGCAATCAAGTGAAGCTTGTCCACTTGTTGATACAGCTGCAATTATTGCCATGTATTTTAAGTTTGTATGCACAAAGCCATGATAAAACAGGAACTTTACCTTTCTACGATAAAATTTTAGGAAAATTTACACATAAATCACACATTTCTTATGCATTTACATTCCAAAAACCTGAAGTTCGACATTCACATTTATAACTTCTTGACTATATAAAATTATACATGAAATATGTGCCACTTTTAAACAAGTGATGATGGTAATTGTGATGCGTTGTCAAAGATTTGCATGTATACCACTCATCCTTCATCTATTTACACATCTAACAACTTAACTTCAATTTTTAAATATCATGCCATTCTTTTAGATTTTAATACATCCCCCTCGATCCTTATTTCCTTACATAGCTAGCACCTAAATTTTCAATTCTTACATGTATCATCTTAGCTATGGGCAAAAGTGTGCATTTCGCTTTTTAGTAAGTAAAATACTGAATGTGTGATTAATGGGAGTTGTGGCGGAATGAGTATAAGAATGACATGTTCGAGGGGATCTTAAATATATGAGTGACATGCATGTACAAGGTGGAAATTCAAGCATTAGTAATGTAAACTCTTCTTTAAAATAAATTTGAATGCGAGTTTTCTTTTTCTAAAAAAATGCGAGCAAATGCGATTCCTGATTTCAGATCTCAGATTTCATTAACTCTTGCTTTTAAGGTGTCCCCAAAAACTGGTTTACTTGCAATAAATGATTTCATTTTTGCTATGTAATTTAAACACAAGTTTTGTTGATGCTATAGTGTTAGTGATCTATCAAACAATTGAGATTAAAGCTAGGGTTGTGAAATGTTTTCCTCTTCTCAACAGCATGCTACAAGAATTTGCGCATAAGAGTTTCATACAAATGCTTTTTCATACAAATGCTTACATATACCATCTAATGGTTTTTCTTGATAGATCATCTAATTCCATCATGCTTCAATTAGGTCCTAGTACTTGAAATTTGAGATTTGTGTATCGAATTTGTTAACTTCTTAAATGTTCATATACGAAATGTCTGATCTTTGAGCCCCTTATGTAAAGTTTGTTTAAATCCGACGTATTTATGTATATTGCATGTAAAATCCAGAAATTTTTAACATGTCATTTTGAGCAATGTGAAATTGTTGTGGTTTTGATTTGTTGAAAGTGAAGAGATTTAAAGTGTTTGTTTTGGAAAATAATGAAATCGTTACGACTCGGTTTTATAGAACTTGGAAGCCTTTCAATTGTTTTTTAAAAAAAAAATTGAAAACTTTTGTGGTATGGTTTTGCACAATCCGAAGATCTTGCGAAATGCATTTCTCGAAGAAATTGAAATCGCTATAGCTTGTTTTGAAAAGGTTTGGGAACAAAAAAAAATTAAAGGGGCTTTGTTCTGGAGAGGTGATAACTTTGCAGTTTCAGTTATGAGAATCGAAAGATTTACCGAATCTATTTTGGGGAATAAGAAATTATAATAAATTGTTTTGTGATGGTTTGAGAACATCAAAAGAGGCTTTGCGTTAAAAAAAATGACATGATGGTTTTCGGCGTTCATTTAAGAGGACTGGAATCTTTTGTTTTGGAAAATTAGAAACATATGCAGGTTTCATTGTTGGAAAATTCAGAAAATTTTGGTGGCTCGTTTTAGTGAAAATCTGAAACTTTACGGTTTTGTGTTTGTGAAAATTGGGAACATCGATGATTTCTCATATAAAAAAAATGTGAAAATTTGATAGGCAGAAAATCGACAAACTTTTATGGCCACTTTGACTTTGAAACAAATGTATACATGTGTGGATTTTGGGCTCTCTTGTGAATATATACATACCACTTTACTTCTTACACATATACGTGGGGTTCAAATTTGTTTCAGATTTTCTCAATTGTTAATAAAAAAAATGATGAAAATTTGATAGGCAGAAAATCGACAAACTTTTATGGCCACTTTGACTTTGAAACAAATGTATACATGTGTGGATTTTGGGCTCTCTTGTGAATATATACATACCACTTTACTTCTTACACATATACGTGGGGTTCAAATTTGTTTCAGATTTTCTCAATTGTTTACATAGCACTTAAATTATAATGTATAAGCGTAGCTTCTTTAATCATGATGTATTTACACATACGGCGCTGAGAATTTGAGGAACAATTTCAGGTTCTGGTGCATTTACATGTATAGAACTTCATTCCATGAAGTGGTTCTAATTGGGATATTTGCAAGAATCAAGTTCCACGCAATTATTTTTATAGAAATTTATAGTTTCCAGAGTTTTGTTTTGTAAAAAATATAAAGGTTTCCTGTCGGCCATGTATGGAAATTTTGTAATAAAGTATATTTATCTCTTTAACACAAAAAAAAGTGTACACATACAGTGCTAACTAAAATTTAGGACTATTTACACTCACGACATTTAAAGTGTAGTATATGTATGCATAGTTTCTCAATATGTGTATATTCACACATGTAATACTTAAGTTTCAAATGTGTAGAATTTTATAATCTTTACATATCTAAACATGTAATATTTGGTTTTGATTATATAATCAAGGATCTTTGGGATCTTTAAGCACTTATATATACAATAAATAAATTTCAAATGAAAGGTGGTTGATTTTCTCTAACCCCTGTATACTTATTTATGTATCACTTAAATTGGAAATTATGAATTCTAATTGCTAGATATTTGCTTATTTAGTTTGTGTTCTATACTAAACTTGGAGGTGGCCTGCGTTGATAAATCTTCTCATCCTGTAATATATTTTTATTATGGGGCATTTACATACATCGCACTTGATACTTTCAGTCTATGCATAAATATGTATTTCACTTAAAAATTGATAATAGTGTTATTTTGAAATGATAATAAAATTTTGGTGCTGAGAGTGTAAATACGAAAGTTTGGTAGTTAAATATGTAAACACATAGGAATTAATTAGTATGTATGCAAACCTTCTCAATTTTCTTATATACTTACCATAATACTTGAGGGAATGTTCAGATCTAATTGTAAACATGAAAAACGAGACATCAGCGAAATAATATCTACTTCCCCCATATCTCTCCTTAGTTTAAACAATAACAAATCCATAAAACTTCGAGGTGGTTCGTCTAGCACGACATAAATCCTCACTCTATCTTTAGGCATTTGCACGATCATGTTGTGCAATACAAGTTTTAAACCTTTTAGGATTCCGGGATTGTCGTTCGGTACAACGTAAATTCTCCTATATTTCTAGGTTATTTGCACGATCAGATATCGTGCAAATGTAAATCCCAACTTCTAAAATAAATTGCATGAATGAAACACTAAATAATATCATTTCAAAGACATAAAGTCACACATTAACATAGTTGGGAAGTCACCAAGGTTTTCTTAGATATGTGACATCCCCTACTTTTTCGCTCCTTCAGACTTCTAAAATAGTTGTTCTTACTTGAGTCATTCCCTTTTGACTTTCAAGTGTTCAACCTTAAAAACTAAACATTGAAATCTTGAAGACATAACCACTGATTTTAATCGAGTTTTCTTAGGTGATTTTGATTGACTAAGATGTAATTAACTATATGAGTTTGTCTTTATAGAGAGCTAAAAACTCAGGTAAAATAAACTCTATCCAATTCTAATATTAGGTAGAGGAACTTGTCGGTCATACATAAAATATTTTACAGACTAAACAGATGTCATAAATTATTTAGTTTATATAATCAAGTCCACCGTCAAGTGATATGCTTACATTTCAAGATGACGTATCAATTGTTGTGTTTTGTTCGGTTACTTAAACTATTAAATATTTGGGATATATTCAGTCTCATCAAATTTTTCAAAAATTAAAACACTATTTTTCAAAAATCAAAATTACAAAATAAAATTTATATCTATTAAATTAAATTTAATTCATTTTCCTATTTTCATGATTTCAGCCGACAAATTCTGGAGACTCTGCTGGGGAAGAATTCTCTCCATTTTGATCGGGAAGTTATATATTCATACATCGGTAGTGTGTTCATGTCTCTATTGAGCCAGACTACCATTCTTCTGTCGGCGTACCTTGTCCATTTCTTCCTTGAATAAGTATAGCCAACTCCTTTTAGATTCTGGAGCCATCTGTTTAATCACCTTTAAACAGAGGGGTTCCGGAATCTTCAAATTTTTAAAGTGAGGTGCACCCCCAATATATATTTTATTTTGATAATTTTTGACTTGTAAGGTAGAAGTTATTTTGAAAGATATTATGAAAAAAAAAAAGATGTATCATATATTGATCTAAAATAGTCCACAGTCACTTGATAAAAACTCTAATGTCAGTCAACTTAAAATAAAAATTGATCAGCTTCAACTAACTAGATGACATGTTGAAAATTTCTTTGATTCAATTTAACATTGGCTTAATTCAAACAAAAACATGCATTATATGTATTTATTTTCAAAGAACTAAATAAAAGAGGGTGAATGCTCAGCTCAAAAATTAACTTGAAAGCAATCATTTTTTTAGCCAACTCAAATTGAGCATATAATGAAATCTTAACTGATGATTTTAAGATGAGGTTAGTTTTTTTCGAACTCAGTCCACAAAGAGTGAAGCAGCGTTAACTCTAAGAAAGTGTCAAAAAGGTAAAGTTTTATGTCCAGATGAAAACTTGCCGACAAATCTCAATGTGAATCGCAACTAAATTATTTTTTTTGTGGCTCTTTAAATCCAAGTATTTGATGACTTTGAATTCACACAAGATTTACTTAATCATGTATGATTTTAAGGATTTAGTAAAAGCTAACCTAACAGTTAAAGATTAAAGTTTCCAATGTCAATTAATTCATAATGCTATAAATTAATCTATACCATTAAGCACTAATTAGTAAACTTCAAACATAGTAGGTCCTAAATAGGCAGAGATCGTAATGGCAAACTATTCAAATTTATAAATATTTTAAACAATACAATTTTGATCAACTTGATTAAGAAACTATCCTTTCATTATTATTCTCAAAAATAATAATCATTCGATTAAGAAACTATCCTTTCATTATTATTCTCAAAAATAATAATCATTCTAATTAAAAAACAAAGATACAAATATCCAAATCAATAATTAATTTCTAATTGCATCAATTTATTAATATATTTATATGCTATAATCCTATTGAACTAAGCTATACTATTTTTTTAATCAACTGAGCTAAACCTGTTTTTTCTTTTAACAATTTTTACAATATAACACATCTAAGAATTACGAAATCTTATGTATAGGACTCATTAAAGACAAATTAACTAATCCTAGTCGCAGCCAAACGGCCCTTAACTCCATAGGCTAAAAGCACAATGAGCTTCGAGTCAATATTTTCTACTCTTTTGGAGAGGAATTTACTACCAACTAGTAAAAATCATAAATTTGTGACCAACATGAATAGGAAAAGCATTCACCGAAAAAAAATCATGAATCGATATATTTGAAATTCTGACAATGGAAAATTAAGGGTTAATACCTTCATTTTCTTTGCTGGGAGACTCAAACATGTAGCTCTTTCAAATAACGCTCGTATCACTTCATTGTCTCCCACGCGAATTTCCTATATAGAATGAAGAATTCAGGAAATAGAAAAACCATAAAGGCTAATAGCAAAAGAAATTTCAAGTTTGAATTATAGAATGGATAGGGCATGTTACTTGATCCAAGTAAATACTCCATATATCAGTTCTCTTCGGGTGTTCACGTAATATGCCTTCGAACATGGACCTTCCCATTTCAGGCTCTCCGTATTTGAATTCTAGAATAGCAGCATGTGAGATGAATTTTATATGCTTTTTCATTGGAAGGCTCAAAAGAGCACGATTAATAACAAACTGAAGGCCATCTTTTCTGAGTTTTACAAATTGTTGCACACGACACAGCCAGACCTGGAAAAAAAAATTGATAAGAATTATCATCACATAAGAATTACAAGGACAAAAATGAAACAATCACTTACTTTGCAAGATTTTTTGAACTTTTTTGTCATTTTATCCAGTAAAACATCTGCCAGATTATGTTGTTCTGTTCTTTCATACAACCCAAGAAGGGCTAAATGCAACTTCTTTGGATCACATGTTTGCAAAGCCTTTTTAAAGACTCTTTCAACATTCTCCTGATCAGTTACAATCCATAGTCATTAAAAGTTTAATAAAATCAAAATACAACCACATCAAAGCATAAAAGTCAAACATAAAGTAACATAGCACGAGATCAAAATTATAGAAATGCAAAAATGCAACTTGGCATTTTACCTCAGGTGAATTCCCATATGCATTTTCAAGGTTAAAATAAGCCACCCAGATATTAAGTCTCTCTACTTCTTCTTGGAAAATAATAGTTTTTAAAGCCCTACAAGGAAGCAAAATATATATATATATATATTAATTGAGTCCGCTGCAGCTTGCATTGTTCAAGAATGATAGAAACAAAAACTGCAGACATTAACATATTATACTTTTGTCGTGTCTCCTATGAAAATAAAAATCACGCAACCAAATCAATGAAAAAAAAAATACTAAATTAGTTCTGGTGAACCATTCAGCCACCACACTGGTAAAAAGAAAAGTTGAAAGTTAGATAAATTGTGATCATAGAAAAAAAAAGAGCAAACAAACGAACAATTTAAAAGGATTTCAGTTGCAGAAAAAGCTAGAAGTTAGATTAACTTATGATCATAGACTGTAAAAAATGATAAATTTAACAAACAAAAAATCAAAATTACTGCAGAGATTTAAAGAATCTTTTAAGGCATAGACTCCTAAAAACATAATCTGAGCACTTGACATTCAAATCATTTGTTGCTACACTTTCTTGAAAAGCCGATAGCAGTAAATGGTAAGCCTTCAAACTATCTTAAAACCGAGGCATTTACCTTTCAGCAATGGAGCGTGCCTTCTCAACATCTGCTTGAGCTAACATGAACTCCATGTATTTTATCCAATAAAAACTACTATTTGGGGAACTTCTCACCAACTTTTCATAGTCATCAACTGTTTCTGGCATGTCATTTTGCAAACGTCTCTCCTCAGATAAACGTATCTCAAGTTCTCTGCATGACCACAAAACCCAAGAGTTCAAGGGACAGAAACATACAAATAAAGAAATAAAGAAATAAAAGAGTAAACTGCCAAAATAGTGGTCCCATGACTGTTTATACGAGGCAGTTTTAGTCCCACAATCTATAAAAGTGCCAAATTAGTCCTTAGACTTTTTAAGTTGGGGCTAAAACACTCATCCTTGGGGACAATTTCAGTCCATATTAAAAGATTCTGGGAATAAAATTGGTATCTTCTTAGACTCCGGTACTAAAATGGCCCTTGCAAAGAGTCAGAAAACTATCTTGACATTTTTCACAAAATTAAAAATTGAACTGCATATCACCTGTTCTGTTTTTCCTTTTTTTTCGAGTGCCTATCTTTCCTCTTCTCAATCTCCGTGGCTTCATTGACATTGTCTTGGTTTGCAATAACGACACTCTCCACATGAGTATTCTCAGACTCATCAAGAGAAACTTGTAACGGTAGCACTGAAGCCCTTGACTCTGCTTGCAAAAAAATATCTGTTGCACCATCATTCTGATGATCAGTTATGTCTTTAATACATGAAAGGCCCTCCTGCTTCCATGCCGGCAGTGTGCAGTCCATTGCAGCACTAAGGACCGTAACTTCAGCATTTTTTGCTTCATCAACATAAGATTTCTTCATTCCAAGTGCGATTCGTTGCCTTTCTTCATCAATCTATTTTAAAAACTTGAAAAGTCAAGCACATGAGTGTTTGGAAGAGTTTAATAAACAGTTCTATACCTGCTAAAATGGTGTTTGGAAGATTTCAATAAACAGTTTGATTAATACATAAATAATCAAACGACACTAAAAAAGAGCTTGAGATAAGATTAAAATTACCAATTTCAAAAAGCTAACCTTTAAAATCTTTGCCTCGACCCGTTCACCAGCTCTATATTTGGTTTCAATATGATCGGTATGATCATCAGAAAGTTCTGAAATATGGCAAAGACCAACCTGAAAACACGGCATTTATCAAATTACGCAATTTTGCAATTTTGAATATGGAAGTGTAACAAAAACTATTTTTACCAGATTTGTTCCGTCAATTGCTATAAATAAACCGTAAGTTTCTACCCGTCTAATATAGCCAGAAATAATAACTCCAACATGTATACTTGAAAAGCTACAGGAATCAGGTTTTGGTAATTGACTATCAACATTTTTTTTCAAAGTTACATCCACTCTCTTAGATGAAAACTCCACGGTAAGCACCCTGAAAATATTTTATGTTCACATAATATTTATAAGAAAAGAACATATTAATAAATAAATTGTGAATTTTACCTTCCGAGTACTATTTTTCCAGCAGGAAATTCCTTATCAGGATTTTCCACAAATCCGTCGGACAAATTTGATAAGAAGATTCTCGCATCTAACTTTCGTGATAGCATAATAAAACATCCTCTAGATGTAACATGCTTCACATAACCCTGCAAATTTCAAAATCCAGTTTCAATGGTTTAAACCAAATACCATTAAATTTAATTAAAAAAGATAGAGCATTTTCACAGAAAGATATGTCAACTTTGGCTAATAAAGATCATTCAATCTATGTATATTACCTGACAGAACTAAGCTTGCTCATATTATAAAATATTAAAGAAATGCTTTACCTTAACGAATTGATGAATTTAAAAAAAAAATTGAGGGCAAAAAATACGAATAAAAATGTTCATAAAAAATAAAAAGTAGAACCACCAAGGCACGATAAAATCTATTTCAGCATTTTGATTTATTGTTGTATGAAGCACAATTTTATTAGATTATAATGTTATCCAGAGGTAAGTGCAATTAGCAATATATCAATTGCAATGTACTAGCTCGAATGCCATTAAAGATTGCTATCTATAATGATAGTCATAACTCTCATCTTTTAGATATTATTATCACTTTTTTAGCCAACAAAATGGTTGCTATATAGAAGCCGGCCATGTATACATAAAAAGCTGCTTCACATTCCTCAGTTAAAATATTGTCTATATTGCAATATAGTTAGAAAGTCAGCGATCCAAAAAAAATTGAAAACTTTAAAAAACAAAATATCACACAAGAATACCATTGAACTAAGCAGCCCAATAACATTATTTGACATTTTTATATAATGAATCAATGATTAAACGAGTTTGATGGCATACTTGGCATAAAGCATATATGCCTATAGCTCATTATGTTGAATAGAAATAACTACGTCACAAAAGCTGAGCACATTCTTAAGTTGCAGGAATGCAAGCCCAAGCAATAAGAAAATAAATCATAAGCAAGCTCAATTTTAGTGCATGTGGTTTAAAAAACATAATGAATCAGATTGAAAAAGGAAACCATATGCATTTCAAACCCATGCTAAAAAAATTAATTCAAAATAAGAATTAATGGATACCTTCCAAATTAAAGAATAACTGATTAGTAATTTGAATTAATGGATATATTATGATAAACTACGGTTGAAAAGCATATACAGTTAGTATTAATCTAAAAAGCATATTTCAAAAAGGCTGATAACTTTAAATTTCAACTCATTCAATTCTTGCATATTGTTAAATATATGGTTTCTTATACTTGCATTAACATTTTGCGAGAGAAGAAGAATAAAATACCCACATGGCTACAATTTCTTTAAGTGCATATCCTTAAACTTTCTACTTCTCTCCATTGATGCTAGACGTAGAATTATAAAATTGGAGAGCAACACTGCGGAAATTGATTGACTTGGTTTGTGGAGCTGGTATTTTGATAGGGAGTAATCCAACATATGAGAGATTGATTGAGCTTAGACATAGTTACAAGAAAGGAAGGTAAGTGCTACTTCATTTTATACACTATAACTGTGGCTTTTCTTTATTGTTAGTGGATAGGGTCCTCTCATCTCTTTTATGCATATAATCTTGGTTGAAGTCAAGCAATCAAAATCTTGGCGCCTTCCTAGGTCTCTTCCTATGTAGCACATCATTTTTTATGCTAGTTCATGTTTCAACTTTTAATCACAAAAAATCTAACAATTATAAACCAAAGCAAAGAATAAATTGCTCATTAGATATAGACAAAAAAGACAAGAAAAAAGAAAACTTACATGTACTTCCATGTTAGGATAAAGGTCTTCAATCTTCTCAAATCTTTTGCTTGATGGATCCCTTCCAAGAAAAAAATGCAAACTTAAAAAAATGTGAAATCATTAAAAAAAATAGTCCACAAACACACTGAAAAAGTAGGTTAGCAGATATTAAAACGAAAGAGTTATTGCATAAACAATCAGGGAATGAAAATGGTATAACAAAAGCTATAAAGTAGTAAATATACTTTTGCTTCAGTCTCTATCAAATAATGGGCAGGAATAATTAACAAAGATGTCCTTAGTTTCCAGTATGGGAAAGGAAAACTGGCTAAAAACTTCAGAATTAACATAGAAGTAATTCACCATAAAATCGCAGACCTTAAATATGAAATGAAAGCCAAATTAGAGACATTGCTAGATTGGTAAATGATGAAATAAAAGCAATAGGTCTTCAATGTTTGCTCAATTCTACTTTAAAAAAAAACATCATTCTCAATCTGAGACGAGTACAAAATTCCTTGCCTCATAAAAACTGAACCATTATGCCTTAACCCATTAAAAAAATTAAGTATCAAAAAGAGTTCATGATGTTCAATAAATATTAACTAGGTTCAAAACAAGCATAAAACTGATTAATCTAATGCAAAAATGCTCAGTGATTCTACAGAAGAAGAACTTGTTAAATTCCTGCTGAATTTTTTTTAATCGAAACAAATATAAAATAAATATTTCCATTATTATTTGTGAGACTTAGTTTGCTAATGCTTATTTCATTCGAGAAAATAATTTAAGGTAAGCTAAACTAAAGAAGACAGTGCGCCGAAAATTAAAGAGAAGATGAAAGGTTATTGGTTACAAGGTTGAAAGAAGAAAGGAGAATGAGAAAATCCTCAGAAAGGAGATCAATTTCATAGAACATAGATGAAAGCTTAAAGGAAGCTCTGATAGCATTCAAAGGGAAAAAAACTTCCTTGGTATTATTCATGCAAGACTTCAGGGCTCCAACAATTCATACCCGATTATTCTAAAAGAGATTGCCCCATATCAAAATTTTCAAAAGACAAATTAAAATACATATTAGACACTACCCAGCGATTCCCATATAATTTTGTGATGACTTTATGATCTGATTCTAAGCTTTTCCATAGGCGCAACGGTGCAAGCTCCTAAAATTAATTAACTCGCTTAGTCACTAAAGAAAACTTTTGACTAAGGCTAGTCAGCAAATCTAAATGCTAAGCTTATCGCAGCAATAGATTGGGTTTTAGGGTTGTGCATAAATATACCACCTTTAGCTCAGAGTCGTCGGTGAAAGAGTGAAAAGAAATTCAACCAAAATCCCATAATTCTGACATCCCGAGTTAACGTGAACTATGGTCTACTTGTATCTTATCAAGTACACTCCATTATTCATTACTTACGAGATTTCTACTATTAGGAAACTCATAGGTTTTTAGTTTTGATCATAATTTAATGGTCCTTATTTGAATTGAATTTCTCATTAACAAAAGATTAATGAACATAATCATAGAGATGCACTTGATATGACATTGAAACATTAAGAGCTTAGATTATCTTAAATTTTTCACTCTAGATAAACGATTATAGAGAGTGGACGCAAATTTACAATATAAACTCGATGACAGATTTCACTGGGGTGTTGACTTTTATAATTTTTTTTTGAGATTTTTGTAATTTTTCTTTGATTTAAACTCAAAGTGATTTTAAGTGGATTTAGAGGTATTTAGAAAATATGAATATCTCCAGTAAGGAATTTATGTCAAACTCGCAATCATTGGAGTGAATTGCTTAAAGCATTTATATTTGAAATTGAAAGCTTCATTTTGAGAGAGAATGGAGAAGCAGCATAGTAGCATCAGGTTAACTCCACTCCGCATAAGGTTTGACCACCAATTCGAGCAATAAGAGCACATTGCCCAAAATCCATGACATGTCTCCCATGAGAAGTTAGCACGAAAGGATAAGAGGACTGATTAAACCAGCACCCTCAAGACATCTCCAACAATGAAATACTTAAAATGACATGGATATGAGTACAATTGCATCCAACTACCCAAACAAGAGATTTGTTTACTGAGCATCATGGAGTAGAAGAAGAAGATAGTGAAGACTTTGGAGAGAGAGACTGAGATTGAGTTCCAATTACCAGCAAATATGGATAAATGCTTGTGGTTCGACCAATTCTACAGACTAATCCCAAGAGGGATCAATAGTAGCTTAGACATAATATCATTCATACAAATGCTATGAAAAGAAAGGTGTACAACTCATTATATACAGAGACAGTTATAAGAATTTAATATAAAAAAAAAATGGTAGACAAACTGAGTTTCACAAGACAAAAGCATACTCAACTATATTCCTCGACATGGTTGAAAAAGCGGAAAGAAATCAATTTTGATAAGAGGTGTTTAGTAAATGTTTTTATTGGTGACAAGCTATAGAATCATGTTAGATGTGACATCGTACCGATGGATGCATGTAATATTTTTTTAGGCCATCCTTTACAATAAGACAACGATATACTTAATGATGGAGATAATGAAGGGGAATAGCATGGGCAATGAGGGTACAAGAGATATAGGAGTGGAATGAGATAGGTATGAGAGAGATGGTAGAATGAGATTTTATTTTATGTTTTCTTTTTATTTGTAGAATGTCAGAAATCAGTATCACAAGTAAATGGAAAGAAAAAAGGGAAATGCCAACTTCAAGAAATTTTCAATGCGAACTGGTGGAATAAACATTCCAAAAATTGAATTGGCAGAATAAACATTCCAAAAAAATTGAATTGAAACTTCCAATTTGAAAAAACTAATGAGGGAAACAAATGTGTATAATCACTGCAAAATATTATCAGTTGTTGGATCATAAATTTCTCCCGTGGAATACAATGGGAGATTCGGTCAAAATACAGTCCCATCTTCCCATTCTCCTATGATGCGATATAAAAGTTTCACGCTAACTTTTGAAGCATACACAAGGTCATGTGTTACCATGTACAATGGAAAAGTTAGCTACCCAGTAAAAATAAAATAAAATTCTTCAAGGAAAAGTGGAAATATTGAATGGGAGGCTTGCAATGCTGTTCTCCCTTCCACATTTTTAGTTTTCCTCTCTAAGTCATGCACTCTCTTTTTTACTTTTGTAGCTCTCCTCCCTTAACAACCCTAAAAAAAATAAAATTCTTCAGGGAAAATGGAAATATTGAATGGGAGGCTAGCAATGGTGTTCCCCCTTCCTCCTCATTTTTAGTTTTCCTCTCTCATTCATGCACTCTCTCTTTTGCTTTTATAGTTCTCCTCCCTTAACAACCCTCTTATCCCCCACCAAGTTTGGAACAACAAAGTGGATCACACACAAGCTCCCTCCCATCTATCCATATCCTCATCCTTGGATGTGGAGTTAATTAGAAAGTTCCAAATGTAAAATTTGTAAAGCTAAAAAACTAAGAATGCCAAAGTGTGGGTACCTGCACATTATGAACTGATGCTTAAGAACCTGAAGGTCATCGCTAATGCAATTTCTTAAAAGAGCCATCAGAATAATGAGATGGAAAAGTCATAACCGGACAAAATTTAAGGAAAATACTGATAAATTCGCTCAAAGACCCAACAACAGCTAATAAAAAAATTCAGGAATAAAAGCATAAAATTCTTGAAGTTAGCAGGCAGTTACGATGCTAAACAATATCATTAGCCTGTGTACAGTGACGTTATTGCAAGTTCCAATCTCAGATATGAAATGTTAAGTTGATGTTAGAATAATGAAAAACCCTAAGCCATAATCCATGAGATGATGCCCAGTTCTGTATTCTGTTGGGATAGACCGATATCTTTTTTTTTTTTTCCAAAAAACCTACTACAATATAAAGACTACCTAGAATTTCAAAAAGCAGCGTCTCATACTTTGAAGAAAGCTTGACAAGGAAAGAGAAATGAAATAGAATTTGGAGGAATTTACTTAATACAGGTTAGAATGAACACTTCAGACTGAGAAGTAAATATAGTGTTAACAAAAACAAAGTTAATTTAACAATTATTCCAAAAAACTCTTTATCAACCACACAACACGGTGATAATCACGAAATACATAAGAGAATTTTATCAAATGATAGAAATGGAAGATCATGAAGCTTACTTTTCTTTTGAAAGTTCAGATGGATCAATCAAAGACGCACGTAAAGACAAATCAACGTGCGCAAAGCCAGTGGAAGATCTGCTAATCTCCAGGACCCTGCATTTCACAAACTGTCCTTCTTCATACCCGGAAGAAGGATCAGCTATCCAAGAATCTGCAATTTCAGTATAATGGACCTTGCCAAAAAGATGGGGCCCGATTTGCACAAACATTCCACCAACATTTGGAAATATCTTTTTAATTCTACCACCAATCACATAACCAGTCAGTATATGTTCCATTTCAGTGTTATTAGAGCTTGAGCTATCGTCATTATCATTCTTCTCGGCTTCAGACACTAGTGGTGTCTTACGCTCAAATAAAGAGTGCAATGACAACCGCACCCTCTTCTTCTCTTTATTTACACTTATAGCCCGCCCTGTTACAACTTGTCCAACACTAAATCTTTTATGAAATTCTTGAAGCTCGTGAGGCTCGGATGAACTATCAAGAATAAAAAGATGAGCAACTACATGCCGGGCAATTGAGACTTGCACCCATTCCTTGTCAACCTTCATCACATAACCTTTAACAATGCTGCCAACTGAAATGTCGTCAATTTTAACAGAAGCTTTTCTTGCCTCCATGTTTCCTAGGAAGTCAAAAGATAACTGTAACCATAAGAATAATTGGTATAATGCAACAAATGTAGCAACTTGTAAATGTAAAGATCAAATACCTGTTAGAATTGAAGGTTTGATTGATAACAACCATTTGAAAGAGTTTTTATTCTTTCCTGTCTGCGGAACTTTTGCAATAATTCGCGCTTTAACCAACTGCCCAAGGCAAAAATTAGAGAAGGGGTTCTCCAAAAAATGATCAGCATCATTCACCTAATAAAAAAATCAACAATAAATATACCAAAATTGAAAAAAATAATTACAATAAACAGGAAAAACAAGAAATGATAATCACCTCAGTAATATGAATTTTTCCATGAAATCCGGCACCAAATTTTACAAGCAGCTCAAGAGATTTTATGTCAATGATCTGCAGCGAAAAGCAAAATATTAAACATGTCAAACACAAAAGGGCACGTGAAGTGGATAAGTTAAGGGTCCCAAACATCCTATTAGCCCAAACAATTCTTAATATGGAGTGACAATAGGTTAGCCGAAGAGAGATATACTTTGTAGAGAGGCTCCTCTCTTATTTAGTAGTCTCACCAAATTCTTGAAGATATAAATAGAGTCACTTAATGAGCCAAAAGAATAATATAATAAATGCTCGCATACCTAGCCTTAGAGGTGTTCAATTAGATCCAAGAATATGCTTTCTTAATTTTTTTTTATTTTTGAGTTTTGGCGAGTACCAAACTTTCCTAAGAGTTGAAACTTATTTGAACTTGGTTGTAACCAATGACGAAAATTTATTTGTTCTACTCAATTAACATCCTAAGAGTTGATTTTTGCTTCACTATAAGTTTACACATGCTGAAGCAATTAATGGAAAGGTTTCGTGCTTTATGGACAATATTAAAAAATATATCTTTAGCAGTTCACATATATTGAAACTTAAATTGTTTGCAGGATGAAGATGAATGGCAGCGTTGAGTGAGGATTGGGTGTGCTATAAATGAACAAAATTGAAATGAGTAACCGTTAAGTTGGCAAATGAGCAGATCCATTCTAGCATACAAAGATTTCAAATTATTAAATCATAATGCATAATACTATGCCCTGCAAATTTTTTTCCAGAAAAGCCAATGCAGTTATGAAGTAGCTTACACTGGATACAAAATGAGGCATATTGTCTCTGGTGTAAATGAAAATGCTAACGCAAAAGTTTCGTAAAGCTAACAATGATAAAATGAGAGATGACATATTACATAAATAAATTTAAAAAAAATAAGCGAGTGTCAAAAAAACTCAAAAATGATTTGTGAATATGCAACAAAAGGGAGAAGATGCATAAGTGCGGTAAACAGATAGAACATATGAAAAAGGATTAAGAAGAAAAAGAGGCAACCCAAAGAAAATCAGACCATACATTAAAAAGAAAAAAGACCAAAATAAAGTAGGCACATGACATGTATAAGACTAACAAAGAAAATATAGCAATGACAAATAAAGAATCAACCCATTTCAACAATGTTCAAGACTTCTCCTTCTTAAAAATAAGGGAAGCTTCGAAATTCCATGTGATTAAAAAATAACCATGTGATTAAAAAATAAAACAGAAGTCTCAATACTCAAGATATAAGAATTTGTGCGGCTACAAATTTATTAAAAAGAAGATGAAAAGGGGAGGGTGAAATGGGGATAAAGTAAAATGAACACCATACCTCAGCATCAACAAGTGATCCCACAATATAGTTGAACATTTTTTTGGCTCTCTTCGAGACAGAAGAATCAGATACCTCACTGAGAGCTTTGAGGAGTAAAAGTAATCTTCCACTAGAATCAGCACTTGGAAGAGCTTCAACAGTTGCAAGCATTCTAGCATCCATAAACAACATAAGTTAGTACTCTTACCGCAGTAGTTTAAAAAAAGTAAACCATATTGTTTATGTAGGATACTCTCATGTAAAAAACATTGGTAAATTAAAAATTTGCAAGAGTTGACAGATCCAGCGATGCAGTTTATAAAAAAAGAGCATGTGACTTGAAATGATCAAACTTGACAATAAAAGATAATACTTCATGCATAAAAACAAAACTGAAAATAGGTAGTCAGCAAATTTGGTTGTCAGGCATCATAAATTTTGCAGTCAATTGGTAAATAAAATGGAGTACCGAAAGAACTTTGTAAGCAAATCCCATAAGATGAAAAGCCAACATGAAGTTTAAAAATATTTCTCCCACAAAAAAAAATACAAATAAAATAGCTGGAAAAGTTTCAAAAATAGTACAATGTAAAGGAGGAAAAGCTTGTGCATTATTGACTGGTTGTTGGTGATTATATATAGATGTGGGCAGATACAAAAAGAAGATAATAAGAAAAACATTGTATTTGGACATTAATCAGTAAAAAAAATATCTTTCAATCTAATACTCTTCTACTACACTAATTTCAACCTAGCAGCTTCCAGTGCATGCAACATGAAATTTTAAAAGGGCCGTTACGCTTGTGCAATTAAAAACAAAATACATGGCATTATACCATTACAAATGCAAAATAAGATTGGGAGCAACAAGATAGCACAAGAGTTTGGTTAAATTTGAACAATGAAATATAAAATAGATTGCATCATCCAGTCGACAAAAACAAAATCAGATTTGGAGTACCAAGATGTCAAAATTCTACCACTACCAATGGCCTAATATATTACAAGTGTTAAAGCTCATGTTCCCTTTTTCATGTCAGTACAGCAGAAAACATGGGATCGAGTTTTCTCCAGTTTACACAATTATAAAAGAATTTACACACTATATATGAATCCATTTATATTAGAAGTTGGTATGCCGAACATCCTATAAAATTCACAGAAGTGCATCGTCGGGTGATATATGAGCATATCTGTATCCTCTCTTCAAAGCAGAAAAGAATATTATAAAGACCACCAAAACTGTGGATGATCTGTGCTTAAATTGCAATGATGAATAGATACAGTGCATCGCTGTTAAAAAAAAAAGAAATGAAGGCAACATAAAGCAAAATAAATCTGCAGAATCATTAGTCAATCATAAAAACAAAATGCTGTCGTGAAGTAACATGCTTTTGCAGCCCAAGTATAACGGATTGAATAGAAATGTAGCCATAGCTGAGAAGAAAGGATTTATGTAATTAAACTATTCTAGTTTAGTCAATGGAAGTCTTCTACTCGCATTGAAAAGAAAAAAATTGGCACAAATAACCGAAGTATACTAGCATACTCACCTTTGACCGTTAGAGAAGTGCTTATAAGGAATTTTTTGTGTGTTATAATCAATAGCAGATGCATATCCCACTGCATAATCATGCTCTGGAAGTGAAAGAACCTGCACTTACAATGAGTTACAAAAAAAAGGGAAATGTAGCATGAAAAAATCATCAGGTCTTGGGTGCAAATTCATCAAATCAAAAAAAAGGGAAATGTAGCAGACCAAGTAATTCTCTTTCACAATCTCAACGGTAGCATTTACAATTTGGTGTAGCTCCAAATCCAAAACAGATGTTCTATGACGTTTCTGAACAAGAAAGAGTGAAAATTAATTCATAAAATGATAAGAAGAAGACCTACAGAGAGTTAAACGGAGAATGGCTCACCTTCCTAGAACCGTTCATCTTTGCACCATCAATCAACTCTGGTTTGAGAGATAAATCAACAAGGTTATCCGGCTTAGAAATATCCAAAACAAATGCTTTAACAACTGATCCTTTTTCCACATTAACTCCACCCACTTCAAGGAACAAACAGCCATTTTAAAGAAGAAAAAGCACATGAAATGATTTTAAAATTTAAAAAAAAAATTCTTACATTGATGCTGAGAGACAAAGCCTACAATGCCCCCAGATTTTTCAAAGCCAAGTACAACTCCGGATTCCTTTATCTCTTGCACCTTTCCCATATGTACACTACCAATGCTGAAATCTTTGGCCCAGTTGGAATCAGAAACTATTCCATCCACAGACTGCAACTTTGATATCTGCAGGTTGGAGAAATGGGAATAAAACATTAAGCTTACCCCTAAAAGAAGTTAAATATAATACTTCAATCTTGGATGTGTCATAATAAGGTATCCAACGCAAAATTACAATTTATAAAAACCAAAAACACAAAAACTTGATGGCAGAGGATTCATTAAACCGCTTATCAGTACCTAAGGTGGTAAACAATAGTATCATCGTAATGGATAAAAATACTTTAAAAAAAAGGATTATGACACTATATTGAGAAAACATTATATGGGAGCTTTAAAAAAATATATTTTTTGAAAATGCATAAAGAATTATAAAATATAGTGCATTATAGATTGATCTAAAAATGTGACGCATGCATAAAAAATAGACATTAGGTACAAATGAGATAAATACAAAGATTTGGAAAGTTTGATAGGATATTCTAGTGGTCTAGTTAAAAAAAATTTAAGAGAAATTTTGAGGATTTAAAGAAATTCGAACAATTCAAGAATTTTGAAAATCAATAAACAAGAGAGAGAAAGAGAGTAATGGAACATAAGTGGAAATTAAATAGGCTTTGTAGCACAGATATGAGGGTTGAGTAAAAGAAGGATTATAGCTCAGTTGAGGGTGGCGCAAATGAAAATTTTAATAAGAATGCATTAAAAAGATGAAGAATAGATTAAAAAATGATGAAGTTAAAGGAAGACTGGCAAAGTGCTCAAATAAATTGCGAATAATAAGATGAACAACTCAAGCAACACTCAATTTACTGTGTGTGTGCGAGCGCGATTTTTTAGGACATCCGGAAATTAAATATTTTTGATTCGCCCAATAAATAACCTCAATTTACTGGCTCGTCCCTAGCTACTTGCTTTCTGCATGTTTTAAATTTGTATTACATTTTATCGAGTTTATCTGTATCTTTTTGTTGGGGTATTAGTGTACTTGTATCGTATGGTATGGTGCCTCTTTTGGGCTCTTCTCATACAACCTTTATGTATCCTTTTCTATTTCAATAAAATCAGCCATTGAGCTTTTCATAAATATATATATATATATATATATATATATATAAATAAATACATGTATATATATATATATATATATATATATTAATAAATATTATTCAAAATTACTTAATATTTTTTATTTTAAATATTTAATATTTTTTTAATTTTTTATTATTTAATAATTATTTATATTTAAAGATTTTTAATTATTTAATAAGTATTACTAGTTAATTTATAATTATATAAGATATAAATATTATTTAAAAAATAAAAATTCAAAATATAAATTATTTTTAAATAATTTAAATATTTATATAATATTATTAAAAATTATTTATTATTTATATAATTAATATTTATAAATTAATTATAAATAATTATTAATTAATTTAAAAAATTATTTAATATAAATCAATTTTAAATAATATTAAAATATATG
>NEWO01000126.1:520855-550332 GCA_003013225.1 Phalaenopsis aphrodite | reverse complement strand
AAGTTTGTTATTTGGCTCCGCTCCTAAAACTAGAGGAAGAGGCAGGACTAAACTGGCTCGTTCCTAGCTACTTGTTTGCTGCATGTTTTAAATTTATTTTTTTATGTGTATCTGTATCTTTTTGTTGTGGTATTATTGTACTTGTATGGGTAGGGTTCGTGTATCTTTCCCGCTCATACAACCTTAACGTTTCTTATCCTTTTCTATTTCAATAAAATCAGCCATTGAGCTTTTCATAAATAAATATATATATATATATATAAATAAATACATGTATATATATATATATATATATATATATATATATATATATATATATATATATATATATTTATGAGGGCCCGAGGTGAGCACAAATAAAAAATGGGCACACGATTAATTACAAACAAGAAGATGAACACATAATCAATTACAACTATTAAATCTGCATCGATAAAGAGAAATTCATCATAGTTCTATGCATCCACTAAGATTGAAGCTTGGTACTTCCAAGTTAGAAACCAAAACATACCACTTGACCCAAGGCCTGCCGGTAAATAATTATACAAAAATGAAGAATCAATAAGTTGAACACAAGTAATTGGATAAGGCTTAAAGATACAGATTAATGTAAAATTAAACTTACTGCATAACCCGCAAAATCATAAAGAATTTGTCAAAGTTACAAAAAAATGTAACTATGGTAAGGAATCCATACTACAGCATAACAAACAAACGACAATTCTATGAGACACTGATTGCTTGTATTAGATAAAAGCAAAGAATTTGTCAGAGATAAAGGCTTAATGGAGCACTAAAAATTTGCACGTCTTTAGTTGAGATAAACAAAGGAAAAATCCACAAAAGCTTACTAAAAAACTGTATATGCATGTTAATAAAATGCAAAAATCATCAAAGCGTATCAGTAGTTGATATAGTATAATTATTCACCCATTAACCATAGAAACTGTGGGATTAGCAATAGTAAAAATCAATTAACCATAAAAAAAGATAGGATTTATCAGATGGTTTGCAAAAGAAGGCATTGTATATAAGATGCTTCAATTGTGCGCCTCAAACTAAGGTTTACAAAACATGCCTCAAAGAGCTCCTCCATATGTTTATTTAAAAACAAAATAATTATAATATATCATATAACATTATAATATTAATATTTAATATACTATATTAAACTTTTATCGAACCAACCTAATACAACGCCAAGAAAAAAGTCAAAAGGTAGTCTAATTATCATGTGGATTACTTGGTTGTTTTGTTGATTGTTATTTTAATTTCAACTATATTAAATCCAATGTAAACTAACATAGGGAGCAAGAAGAAAAATATGACTGAAAAGGATTTGGAAGATGCAAATGAAGAAAAATTAGAAGAAAAAATAAATTCATGTGATGGCTATTTGAAACTAGTAAAAATGATAATGAGGTCGTTGGGAATCTTCATCCTCATGACATATTTAAATTTTAAATGAGTTTTTACATCGAATCTTATTTTAAAATATTATTTTATGTAATTTATGTCTTTATGGCGATGAATTAAGTAAATATATCAATAGTTTGTATTGTTTTACAGATTATTTTTAAATGGAAACTTATGAATTAAAGGGCCTCTTGGATTATCTCTAGCCTCGCAAAAATACACCCTCTTCTCAATTTCACCTTTTGAAACCTTAAATGAAGACGAGATCAAAATTAAAGAATGAGATCGATCAATCATGATCTTTTATCAAGTTGAAGAAAACTGGAAGGAAAGAAACAAAGAAATGAGACCACTCGCCCACATTCCACTTGCAACTTATACGAAAGAAAAATTCAGCATTATTCACCGCATGTATTCTCGGTACAAAGTTGAGCTGGCCAACATAGATAGTTTTCAAAGGAGTTGTTCATTTCAAATTGCCTTTTAAATTAACATAAAAAGATATGAGCCACAAATTAACAAGGCATTAGAATTCATCTAACCATGTCTTCCACAAGAAAATAACTTCTGATAAAAGACGCATCCGTAGAGAAACATAAGGACTGCTTCATGGCAAGTTTTATCTTACCAGTTCCGTTATCCACCTGTAAAAATAACAAGAGTTTGTTTTCAAAAACAAATTACAAATTGAGAAACCAAGGCAATTCTTACGTAGATAAAACTTCAATGAACGCAAGGCCTCACACTGACTACATGACTGCGAACTGATTGCCCAATGTAGAAAGCATCCAAAAGACTGCCAACCCCATTAGCAGTAGCCTTGGAGACATGCCCCAAAATAAAGGTTGAGTGACAAATAAATTAAAAATATAATATTCAAAAATGGAAAAAAATTTCACCTACTCTAATCTTTGCCGAGAATCCAGTCAACCGTCCCAAAAAACGAACAAAGCAACCTGTTTCAATTATGTTACTGATGTATCCCTGTGGAAAATAATTTCAAAAGGAAATTATTAATGAATAAAAATAGAAATGGAACCGATTTTTTAATTACAAACTAAAAACTTACATGGACAACAGACAATGGATGCATATGAGTGATATCTGAAGGAATGTCCTCCACAAAATGTACTAAAGAGTATTTTGCAGAAAGAATTAAATTGCCGCCATCGATATCTGCAATGAGTTTCCCAAAATTAGTCTGATAGAGCTAATGCAAGTCAGAGACAAATTTAAACAGTTAATCTTAAAATTCAATAGTAACTAACACTGCAAATTCTTGATTCTTTTCCATTCTCACCATGAGCCAGATCGAATTCTCTCTCAATTAGAGACTAAATTCAATTAAGCGTATTGAATTTAAGAGAAAAATAAAAAAGACGATCCAGTCATGGAGATCTTCAAAGAGAGCAGTCATCACCAAGCATTTAAAGAAAAAAACAAAATTCTTCAAAAAAAATTCTTACAGTTGGAAATCATAAAAAAGGAGGAATTATAAATATTGCATGGCCACGAATGATAAAATACATCAAATATATATATATATATATATATATCAAGGTTCAGAATACACAAAATTGCATGCATACCTAGTACCACAAGCTGATCAAATGCAAATCCAGGCCTCAACAAGGATCTCAACGATGCAACTTGCCCTGAAAGATGACTATAGCAGTTAAATATACAAAGCAATAATATATGTCCCACAAATAAAAAGAAATCTCATAATAAGATACCTTGATGGTCTGCCAAATGTTCGTAAGTAATTAAACCTTTGAAGTGCTTATAACTTTTAACACTTATAATAACCACATTAGGAGTTAATTTATCAACAACGCCGCCAACAATACTACCCAACTGCACCATATCAGCATCACTAATCCTGAGAACGAAATTTTAAAAATTTAACAGTAGAACAATTAATTGATTGATAAAAAATAATGTTCAACTAGAGCTATAACTCAAAACGTGCATATCCTTCATAAATAACAGATCTTCTCGGGGCTTGAAAAATATGAATAGTATGTTACAGAAATTACCCATCTAAAAGCACCATGTATAACTCATTCAACAAAGAAAATAATGATTTTCATATAGACCGAAGCACAATTCAAACAAAATCGTTAGAATAATTTGTTATTGACCCCCATCAAAAAACAGAGAAGAATGATTACTTTTCCTCTTACTCCTAATCATAACAAGGAATTATTTATCATAAAATAAATACACATTGCAGTTTTTTTTACCAATAAACTTCTTCAAAATATTATACTCAATAGACGTTTTCTTCCCATTCAACAACAAAAAAAAATCCTATTAAATAAAATTTCACGAGCAAAAATTTGCATACAAAGCATTCAAATCTTAGCTTTTATTTAACATATTTCACTCAAAAAATTTTGCTTAACATCTTCATCACTTACCATCTACTGTTATTACTACCCTTTAAAAACCTATTAGCGCAATAACAATTGTGATCATCCAATCCAAATAAGTTCTCTTCAATGATTTCTTACTGGTGTGCTTGCATACATAGAATTGTTATGCACACTCAAAACAGAAATTCTAACACAAATTTATTCAATATTTACACCCCAAAAAAAAATCTCTCCAAGAAAATGAGGCACGCCATCCTGTAAAAACGTGAGCAGACTGTAGTTCCCACTCAACCACGGTTCCACTAATAATAGCATTCTAACATTGTGAAGCATGGACAAATTTCTCTATGGAGAAAAAAAAAACATTAGTGACCTGCTTGCATAAGCTGAAAACCACCACAATCAATCTCATCTTCTTATCCCAACTAGTAGGGGATTCTCATAATCAAAAAACCAATGAATAAAAGAAGTTTGCATTTGAGCGCGTACGAAAGTGCACATGTGCACATGCGTGTGTGTGTGTGCGTGTGTGCGTGTGTGCGTGTGTGCGTGTGAAAGCGCTGAATGGGTTGAATAGGTAAGAGAGGGACCTTTTAGGAGAAATCACAAAACTGACATGAATAATTCGTGAAGCAGAAACCGAGCTAATAATCCGGCATTTGACAACCTGCTCAACATGATAAACAGCATTCGGTTCACTTCCTGGGTCCAAGCCCAACTCTGATCTGTCAAACATTTAGTAAAACAAAGTTAGAAAAAAAAATAAAATTAGGTAATTAAGTAAAATATAACAGCCCATAAACAATTTCACACAAACTACAATACATGTCCATTTATTGTGTGCAGAATGAAAAGAGAGTACATGTGCCCGGCATGGCTATGAATGGTGAAAAATAATCTTCTTATAGCACAAATGAAGAATTAAATAGAACATAATAGCACAAAATATTTAGTCCTTTTCTTCAAAATCAGAACAGATTATCACAATTAAAGAAAATTAAATAATAAACTCGGCCAAAAGCAATGCACTTGAAATATGAATTTTAAAAAAATATGCATTAATAAGATTAATTTTTTTAATTACTTATGTTGAAAAACTTATTTTAGATATGATATAATAGTTATATTGACACTTCTAAATTTAGAATAAAAATAATATGGCAACTGAATTATAGCTGCTAAGCATGAAACTCATACATTAAACCCTTGCTCCCCTTTTCAACCTCCCTCTGGCTCGCACTTTGGATTTCTCTCTCTCTAAACTACCTGCAAACCTAAGACCTCATTCCTACATAACTTGGTTCACTTTATTGTACCAAGCAGTTTGCTTTTCTCATCATTCATAAAATCAGAAAATTAAGTGTAAAATCATACAACTACCAAGCGTTCTTAGATAAACCCATAAGAGAATGAAGGGCATATCAAACCATTGAAGAATAAAGAGGCCTATCAAATTGACCTCGTAACTAATTGTCATGTATGATTACAATTAAATTCAGGAATATATGAAAGGAAACCTGAAAAATCTCTAATGGCTTTCTGGCTAACAAGAAGTGAAACCTTAAAACAAAACTGGCGCAAGCCCATAATTTGACTGGTGGTAGGATGTAAAGAAGTCATTGCACCTACAAAAGACAAAATGTTTTCTTCCTCTAAATGTGTCATACTCCTGAATATATACGGATGGAGGAGCTCCAATTGATTCATTAAATTCATTAAAAAATACATCTAATAAATAGCAAACCAATCACTCTTTAAGTGCCTTCTCTACCTTTTAACTTGAAAAAGGGAAATGACCAATTAAGTTTAAGGAACAAAAAGACAATATCTCACGCAAAAATTATACTTTTATTTACTTTATCATGTTGAAATTAAGTACTATTATTTATAAGGAAATTAAGATTTTTACTCAAAAAAGGAATTTTGTTTAAAAAGTAGTTGGATAAGTCTGACGAGTTTAAAATAACATTCTCAATCTTCTTTTTGTGTTTGATAGTACTTTCACTTGCATTTCTCTTGTAGACTTAGCCAATGACCTTCATCACCTACAATATCGCCTCAACCTATATCCATTCATTGTCACCAATTATATCACAATAGATAAAATAATAAAGTATTACAAGCGTTGAATAACGAGTATTTTCTTTACCTGTTTAGGACACCTATGTCTAGCCAATGACCTTCACCACCTACATATCGCCTCAACCTATAGCCATTCATTGTCACCACTGATATCACAATATATAAAATAATAAATCATTACAAGCTATGAATAACTAGCCTTTTCTTTACTTACTTAGGGAACCTATGCCTAACTTACCTTTAGGAATCATTTTATCATCAAAAAAACATAAAGTACTAAATAATTAACCGAGTCATTTTACTCCTTATAAACAACACTAACCACTTTAAGACGCAATTCACGAATAAGAGTAGTGGTTTCTTATTCTTACAAGCTACAAGCTAGCAATCCCATGATCCCCACCACCCTTGAAGATCGGTGAAATGTCAACCTTTAATAAATGCATCAAAACTATGTGAGACAACTAAATGTATTCACAAGGTAAAATCTCTTCTCTACATCCAAATATCATTACTCTTTCACGGTTTCATATATGTTAACCACTATTTCTACATTGTCTTAGTTTCAATTTATCATTTAGCATCAACACAACATTGGAATCATCTTTGTAGTTCATGTTGTGTTTGTATTTCCATTGCCCCATAATACTTGGACAGGATTGGTATCCAATTCATTTCAAGTGGATTTGGATGGAATCCTTAGAACTTCGTTTGTAAGGGTGTGTCAATTACATTCCATAATTATGCTGAAGAACAAGTTCTTTCCAACCTAACAACTCGAGAAAAAAATTGAGACCTCAAAAAGCTACCATATAATCCAAGAGAGACTTACACCAAGGGGATCTATAATTTGGAAAAAGGCCCAATTGGAATAACTAAGGTTTTATCAAAGTGGTTGTCCAACATGTTAAAATTTGAGGTTAAATTTATGGCAAATGAAAGAGTGACTTTAGTAGGAAATGTCCCCATGAACTTTTTCTCCACTGATCTTCTGCTTCTCTACTCTTCCTTCTGATTTCAATTATTACATACCACTTAAGTTCTCCCAAAATTTCACAAACATCAAGGTGAAGCTTCATTAAAGGCAAAATCGGTTTCCACTATCAAGAAGTTTAAAATCAAATAATGGGGGATCAAAAACTGGATAATTTTGTAAAATGTTTACAACAGCTATGGATAAAGAGAGAAGAAGTCAATGGTCCCTACTTCACCTAGAACTAAAAGGAAGAGGAATGGAGAAATGGTAGTTATTGAAGTTGTGTAAGTTTTAAGAGAAAGGAATTAATACTTCAATCAATTCAAACTTGAATTTTAAATTATAATTTGAACCCTCCATATAGAAAACTAAAAAACATGTAAAATGTCAATTTAAATTCAAAGCAAACAAAAAATAGGACCCAAACCCAAAAAACAACTGACAAGCCCTTACATAAAGAATTATAAAGAAAAAGTAAAAAAAATTCAAGAAGTAAGCCAGAGATTCAAAAATTCAGAATCCCTTAAAAGCCTCCATATGAACTGGTTGGCCACATTGAGTTCGTAAGTTTTGGTTATTAATTTTTCTTTATACTCTATATTATATGTCCTCTTTCAAATAACTAAAATATAATTCCTAGGTCTTGACCGGCCTTTTCCTTGCAAAGCTTTGGAATTGCAACTTAATAAAATCATCTAGAACCACTTGGGCTACAAACATCATCTCATCCTTCCTAAGAAAAGTAATTGCTTCCAAAATATACTACATCCCTATCCCATAAATGAGTATTCTCCAAAAGAAATTGATAGACATCAAATGGAATCATGTTGCACAATAACTCGATAATTCACTAGCACAAAGATCAACACGAGTATCATTCGACACGTAGCCATATAGTGACCATCAATTTTAATCCACCTTAGAAGATACGAACTTGAGCACCATGTGACGTGCAACCCCAGCAATTGAATCAAAGCAAAAGAAACAAGATTCTAGTAATTACCTAATTCGTGAATGACAATAATCACCTAATTCAGTCAAAACTATTCAGAAGGTCAAAAATTATTCAGAAGACTTCCCAACAACACTTCATCTTGAAAGAAAATATATTTTTTCAGATAATGTTGTAAATAAAGAACCTAATAGTGGGACCAAATCTGTGACTCACGCAACATTTCTACAGTAAAATGTCTGAAATTTAAATAACCATCATAAAATTACTCTGTAAAATATATAATGCATAATCAGTTCGTCATGTAACATTAATTCCTGATAATAAAATTTCCATTAAATGCTCTTCATATAGAAAAACAGTAAAAGAGTTGAGCATGCACAATAGAAAGAATTGTACAACTTCATAGAAAAATTAGAAAAAAACTAAAGGGAAAAAAATTGCTAACTACGCAAACAGTATCAATAGTATACAATATGTAGATAGCAAAGACGGTGACTAGTAGAACATACAATGAATTTAGTTTTACTAGCAGATGAAATCTTAAATCAATCATGTGTCAAAAATCAAGCTTAGTCAACAAAATTAACTGGCAAGAGTAAGCACAAATAAGAAACTTTGTTCGACCAGAACCAAGAAGAATAATAAACAGTAGATATTTGGAATAAAACTCTAGGAGCTCAAAGAGAACAGTATCTAACCTTGGGGCAAAGCCCAAAATACCATTATAAAATTTGAGATAACAACCATGATTTTCAATTTTGGTGATCCATCCATGTGTAACTAAGCCCTCAGTAGCATCAGCGTGGGAAGCCAAAATAGCAAGCTTTGATTTAACCTGAAAAACACAACAAAACAAAAATTAACATTCTCACAAACTAAACAAAACAAATAAAGAATTAAAGAAGGAATGCAAAAGCATAATGAAAATCACATCACAATGGCTTGTGCAGCACAAAATTATTTGAAATCATATATTAAGAATATCAGTTTATGATAAGTTCTCCCGAATGCATAACAAAATTAATGCACAGAAGTACTTGCATAAAAATATTAGAAAACTATCCCATCCTAAGAGCATGCCAAGAAAAAATCAAAGAGCCGCATTTCTTCATCATGAGAGTAGATAACGCAATGATACATTTCTAGTTTAAATCTCAACCTAATCAGAATGTTTAATATGCAAAAATAATACAATTTAAAAAAAAATCTGGGCATCTTCAAACGATGAAATAATACGCATTCTTTTATGATTTTACATTATCAGTCTGAACTAATAGCATGCCTCTATTTTAAATACTAGGGATGGGGTAAATTTGTGCTCTATTACCGGAAATGAGGATTAAGTTGTCTAGGTGTGTCTGCGATGGAAATAAGGTTGGGAGGATTAAATTGTAATCCCTTAAATTAAGGGAATTAGAATTAATTTGTAATCACTTAAATAGAGGGAATTAGAATTAATTTGTAATCCCTCAAATAGAGGGAATTAAATAGTTTCCAGATTTAGGAATGAGTCAGTTTCCTATTTTTTCTCCTTGTAATCTCTTATATAATACCATGTATTATCCATTCAAAAATAGAAGGAAATACAAAATTATTTTCTCTCCTTTCTGATTTACCACATGGTATCAGAGTCAGGTTCCAAACCCTAGAGGATTCCACCTTGCAGTCGCTGATTCCTTTGCCGCTTCCGCTGATTCCTTTGCCGCCGATTTCTTGCAGCTGTTACCTGTATCCCCTTGCCGCTGATTCCTTTGTCGCTCCCGCTGATTCCTTTGCCGCTGATTCCTTTGTCGCTAACTCCTTTTTCGTTGGCACCTCCCTACAAGAATTTTAATCAGATTCTTGTCTCTATGCACAGGAATTTTAATCAGATTCCTGTTTCTATGTCGTGAGGCCTCCCTACCCAGCTGGTTTTTTCTGTGCAACCGGCTATTCTTCAGCCTCTGTATCTTGGAATTTTCTGGGGTTTCGTATTCTTCTTCAAGCAGCCTTCATTGTTGTGTTTCCCTTCTCTGGGCTTCCTTTTCTGCATATTCCAGCTTTAATTGCTGCGAATTTCTCTTCCCCACCATGTCAATGTCTGAAACCACTGTCTCCAGCAATTCCAACCCTTCCGAAGAATCCAATGCGGTTCAGAAAATTGGAGAGTTACAAAATATTCGGGCATCCAACAAGTTCAATGGGAAGAACTATTTCCAATGGTCCCAAATTGTCCGCACATACCTAAAGGGAAAAGAGATGCTTAATCACCCACTTGGAACCAGACCAGAAAAAAATGATCCAGCCTCTACCGCATGGGATGAGGAGGATTCCATGATTATGTCCTGGCTATGGGATTCCATGGACCCAACGATCAGTGACACTTGCATGTTCTTGAATACCGCAAAGGAAATCTGGGATTATATCAACCGAACAAACTTGAAGGCCCGTGATGCTGCCCTTGTGTATGAAATCAGAGAAAAAACCAGAGCCACCAAACAAGGAGACAAATCTGTCACAGAATATGCAACTCTGTTGCAAAATCTTTGACAGGAACTGGATCACTATCGAGTAATTGAGATGAAATGTTGTCACTTTGAAGAAGTTCATTGAGAAGAATCGGATATACAATTTTTTGGCGGGATTGAATTCTGAATTTGATCATGTTAAGATCCAAATCCTTGGCAAGGAGGATACACCGTCTCTAGAAGAGACAATCTCATTAATTCGAGCAGAAGAAATTCGAAGGAGTGTCATGCTAGAACCACATACTATGGATGGGTCAATCTTAGCAGCAAAAATAAATCAGGAGAAGTCGAAGAATGATCCTCCTAAACACTCTGGTAGAGATAACCAAGGGAACAAGAACAAAGACAATCTTTAGTGTACTTATTGCAAGAAATCAAGGCATACAAGGGAGAAGTGTTGGAAGCTGAACGGTAAACCTCCAAGCCGAGAATGGGGCAATCGTGGGGGGCAACAAAGGCCTCAAGCGCTTATGGCAGAGCAACCCAATATTGAGGAAAATTCAGCAATAGAGGGGTTCAGCAGTGAAGAAATTGAAAAGTTGAGAAGCTTGTTGGGATCTCTTGAGAAGCCTTCTGGAGCATGTTTGATAGCTCTTTCAGGTAAAACTGTTTGCATGAACGTTTTAGACAAATTCTATATCAGCTCTTGGATCATAGACTCCGGAGCTACTGACCATATTACCCCCACATTTCAACTCTTCCACGCTTATACCCCATGTCCAAGTAATAGAAAAATTGTCATGGCCAATGGCTCTTTAGCTACTGTTGCAGGGATTTGAGATATACATATCACACCAAGCTTTATCCTTAAAAATGTTCTCCATGTACCCAAACTGTCAACAAGTCTTGTATCGATTCAAAAATTGACTCATGATCTCAAATGTTGTGCTGTTTTCTTTCTTTCTTATTGTGTTTTTCAGAATCAGGACTCGGGGAGGACATTTCAACTTGCTAAGAAAAGAAGCGGTCTTTACCACCTTGAACCATCCCAGAAAATTAGGAGCAATTTGCCTTCATCTCTCCTTAGTTCCTCGAACAAAGATGTCATTTGGCTATATCAATTACGTCTTGGTCATCCATCTTTAGGATTTTAAATATAATGTTTCCTCATTTATTCCAAGGATTAGATATTTCTGAGTTTCATTGTGACACTTGTGAATTGGCAAAACATACCCGTGCATCTTTTCCTATTAACAATAAAAGAAGTTCTCATCCTTTTCATCTGATTCATAGTGACATATGGGGTCCTTCCACTATACTTAATGTTTCTAGGGCTGGTTGGTTTGTATCCTTAATTGATGATTGCACCCGGGTTACATGGCTCTTCCTTCTTAAACAAAAATCTGATATTAGCACTGTTATACCTAATTTCCATTCAATGGTTCAAAATCATTTTGGGGTCAAAATAAAAGCTTTAGGACAGACAATGCTAAAGACTACTTCAATCAAATTTTATCACCTTACTTTACATCACAGGGGATTATCCATGACTCATCATGCGTGGACACACCCCAACAAGATGGGGTAGCTGAAAGAAAGAATGGTCATTTACTCAGCACCACCCGAGTCTTACTATTTCAAGGGAATGTTCCTAAGTCCTATTGGGGAGAAGCCGTTCTTACTGCCACATATATGATCAATAGACTTCCCTCTCGTGTGTTAGAAAACAAAAGCCCCATAGAGGTCCTTAACAGCTTCTACCCTCACTTCAGAACCTCAATTGGCCTCACACCTTTGTTCATGACCACAAACAGCATAGAGGGAAACTAGACCCCAGAGCCATCAAATGTGTTTTCCTCGGTTACTCCTCCACTCAAAAGGGATACAAGTGTTACAATCCCTCTACCAGAAAATATTACATTTCTGCAGATGTCACTTTCACAGAAAATAAACCCTTTTTTCCAAGTCCTCTCTCCAAGGGGAGATTTCCATGATGGAAGATAAGACTTGTGAATCATTTGAACCACTTAAAACCCTTGACTTTCCGCATGTGTCAGCCCGTGTTGTTGAACCTAAATCAAACTCTCCTCATGTTTCAGCTGAACTCGAGTCCTCTGAACCAATCACATCTGAGTCACCTGATCCTAAACCAGTATCATCTCCTATTCCAACCAGTGTCACACACGATTTCCCAAGATTTCCTCAGATGTATTCAAGGAGAAAGGTCGTTCCTGAACTAACACAAGTCCAAGAATCTAATCCACTCTATCTATTATCTAATTATGTATCGCTTAAGCGCCTATCACCAGTCCACAAAAGATTCATTGTGAGTTTGAACATCATTGCCATCCCTAACAATGTGTCTGAGACATTGTCAAAAAGAGAATGGAGGGATGCTATGAAAGAGGAAATGAGTGCATTAGAAAAGAATAAAACATGGGAGATCGTTGATAAACCGAAGGAAAAAAACATTGTTGATTGCAAGTGGATTTTTACATTGAAGTACAAGGCTGATGGATCCCTTGAAAGATATAAGGCAAGGTTAGTAGCCAAAGGGTACACTCAGACTTATGGGTGGATTATCAGGAAACCTTTGCTCCAGTTGCAAAAATGAACACTGTGAGAATCCCGTTAGCATTGGCTGCTCACTTCAATTGGCAATTGCTACAGTATGATGTTAAGAATGCATTCCTCCATGGTGACCTAAATGAGGAAATCTACATGAACATCCCTCCGAGATTTGAAGGGGACATAGGTAACAAGATGTGCAAGCTGAAAAAGGTCATTATGGTAACCACACTCTTTTCATTAAACATTAAGCTATAGGGGGAGTGACTGCTCTTTTAGTTTATGTGGACGACATCATAGTGACTGAAAATGATGAGAAAAAGAAGCATGAATTAAAGCTGAGACTAGTAAAAGAATTTGAAACAAAGGAACTGGAGAAAATGAAGTATTTCCTTGGTCTTGAGGTGGCATATTCCACACAGGGGATCTTCATATCTCAGCAGAAGTACGTGATTGATTTATTGGCAGAAACAGGGAAGACTGGGTGTAAGCCTATCTCTACTCCAACAGATCCAAACTATTAGTTGGAAGAAGCTAAAGAAGAACCAGCTATGAATAAAATAATGTACCAGAGATTGGTTGGCGGACTCATACACCTTGCTCACACTCGACCAGACATAGCATATTTTGTAAGTATGATCAGTCAATTCATGCATGATCCAAGAGAACCTCGTCTTCAGGCTGCCTACAGGGTACTGCATTACTTGAAAGGCAATCCGAGGAAAGTAATCTTGTTCAAAAGGAATGACGCTCTTACTCTAGAAGCCTACACCGACGTTGACTATGATGGCCCATTAGTGGATAGAAGATCAACTACAGGATATTGTACTTTTCTTGGAGGTAACCTAGTGACATGGAGGAGCAAGAACCAGAATGTAGTGGCAAAGTCATCTACCGAATCAGAGTTCAGAGTTATTGCTCAAGGATTATGTGAATTACTTTGGCTGAGAATTATTTCGGATGATTTAAGAGTCTAATGGGAGGGCTCTACTGTGACAACAAGTCAGCTATTAATATAGCTCATAATCCTATACAACATGATCGGACAAAGCATATTGAAATTGATAGAAATTTCATCAAAGAAAAACTGGAGGAAGGGTTAGTGTGTATGTCTTATGTTCCATCAGAGAGAATTAGCCGATGTCTAACAAAGGGGCTGAACAGTTTGAGTTTCCATGATCTTGTATCCAAGCTGTGAATGGAAGACATCTATTCCTCAGCTTAAGGGGAAGTGTCGAGGTGTGTCTGAGATGGAAATAAGGTTGAGAGAATTAATTTGTAATCCCTTAAATTAAGGGAATTAGACTTAATTTGTAATCACTTAAATAGCGGGAATTAGAATTAATTTGTAATCCCTCAAATTGAGGGAATTAGTTAAATAGTTTCCAGATTTAGGAATGAGTCAGTTTCCTATTTTTTCTCCTTGTAATCTCTTGTATAATACAATGTATTATCAATTCAAAAATAGAAGGAAACAAAATTATTTTCTCTCCTTTCTGATTTACCACATAAGTCTTCCATGGGCATAAGAAAAAAGTTGCATTAATATTTGAGAAAAATGAAATCGATAAGCATACCAGAGTCTTCTTGTGGGTCACAGTTATGCGCTTTGATTTGCATCCCAGCACACGAAAAAGAAACTCAGCACCAACCTAACAAAATACAAGAGCCAAAATAAATTTAGATGACTTGTGATAATAAAGAGAACCAGAAAAAATTTAAATGATAGAATATTGCTAAAAACATATAGAATTGCCACAACGAAATGACAAATAGGGCTACAAGAAGTTCGACCAGCAAATATCAACAAAATTTTAGAAAATAAAATCTTTTCCAGCAATAAAGCCGATGCATTGTGGTGATCAAATATCATAATGGTTAAAAATCTGCTTAAAAGCAATTGTTTATTTTTCTCATCAAAAAGTCATGTGAATGAAACAGCAAACAGGAAACAATGCAAAAACATCCTACATTAACAAACAAATTAAATCTCAAAATGGTCATCTATTAGTATGTAGCCATTTTATTTCCAAAGGATCACATTTCTCTAATATAATCCACTACAATATAAAATTGACCTCAAATGATCCCACATGTAAAATTTATACTACAAAATTAATCCTAATCTAAGCCTCGACCATAGAAAATCTACCCAATTTATTCTTGGAAGACAATTTTGGATCCATTTCGTAGATCAGACAGCAAAAAGAAAAAAATTGTTATTATAAGATAAATTGGCCATATAAGAAAAGTTCATTGAAAAGATTTTATGATAGTATGTATTTTTTCAATTGCACTGAGTAATGTTATTACTAGATATGTGTGCATTCAACTCTCTTTCAACAAGAAATCACATGAAGATTGATGTGTAGCCTAGGTGAATAAAAAAGAGTAAAAGCCCAAAATAGTCCCCCCAACTATTAAGAAGTGTCTAATTTAGTCTAAGAGTATAGAGTGCTCCAATTTAGTCCCAAACTATTAAAAATTTCTCCAAATTGGTCGTAAATCATATGATGCGGACGCCAGACACTCCCGCGCGGGCGGGAGCAGCAGACCGAGCCAACCAGATCAGTTGAGGGCCGGTCCAAGGAGAACTCAACCAAAGTGGCTTGGGGCGTCGTTTTTAATAGGGTGGGAATGTCGCCCGCCCCTCTCCTCCTTCATTTTCTGCTTCCCCTTCCAATAGGAGTATTTATTTACTGTTTTCAAAGTTTAGGGTTAGTTATTGATGTTCTCTTCTTTTCGAATTTCCTATGATGAGAGTTTCCCTTGTTCTAGGGCTAAATCAGAGGAAGTGGTGGAGTTTCAGCTATATCCAACTCCAAGATGGTGTTTTATCTTACTCATGGTATGTTTGGGGAAACTTCAGCTTATTGAATAATCTATTGATAAGTTGATTAAAAATAATTGGTTGATGAGCTAGGTGCGGTGGCTGTTACAAATTTTTTAAAAAAAAAAAGTCAGACCGCAGTAAGAAAGTTGCCACCGCACTTAGCTAGAAGCGGTGTGAAAACGGTGTTTTCAGCTTTTTGAAAATGCATAAGCTGTCAAAATATATTTTACCCAAGTGGGTCTGGTGCATTTTCAAAACGCCACTGCACCAAATAAGCTGCCCCAAACGGGCCCTCAATCTTATTCCCTAAACCTTCTTCCTTTCCTCAACCGCCAGCCATCCTAGACCCTTGCACCCTGTTCGATTGTCTCTGCAACTACCTTTACCCTTGCAGCCCGGCTTCTCCATCAATTCCAACCACCTACTGCCGCTCATACCTACATTAGCATAGTTGTCCGGCCTTCCCACCATCTTCAACCACCTTGTCGCCCTCCTGCTGCAGTTGTCTCTGCTGTGTAAGACACTTCCGAGCCTGACGAAGAACCCCTTTCCCAGCTTTCCTACATGTTGTCCACTACTCCAGCTTCTTCCACCACATTAGGCAACCCTATTACATCCCTTAGAAGAGTAGTCCTAGCCCTCCAGATTATTAAACAACCCCCAACAACCCTTTCCCTACAGCCAACCTCGCTGTCCAGCTCGCCCACCGACCACCAAACCCCTTCATAACCGACCTCGCAGCCACCAACCCTTCTCATACCCTTACCATGTTGTCGATGCCACTCCGGCCTCGGATCTTCCATTACAGCCCTAGTCGGACCTTGGTTTTTTATTGTATTTTCTCTTTCTGTTTGTGTCGGATTGTAACCTCATTTCTATATTAATAAGAGTTTGCTTTTGTGTTCTAATAAATACGGACTAGTTCTGGTATCATCATATTTTCCGTTAAAGTTAACGATGAGCTGCAAGAATCATGTGGGCGCTAACTTGTCTCTAACGCGAGGCGCTATCAGCATCTAATGTGGACGCTAAAACAACACCTAGGCACTGGTGCTTCGATCTTGCATGACCAGAATCCCCCGCAAAGCATCGCGATGGAAGAAGTTGCACGGAAGCAAGACGGAGATCGCAAATTCTCACGAAGGAGGGAGGAGCAAACTATCTCAATCCAGGGAAGCTTCATGGGTTGCGACGGTGTCTTCTGGATTCTTCTTACCTACCCTCCATTTCCTTTTGTATAGAACTTTAATGGTAGCCTATAAATTGTTGTTTTATGTGTGTGTAAAAGCCAGTTATTAATGTGTTTGCTTTCAAATCTCTTGTCTAGAGTTCTTCTCCCTGTTATAAGGTTGTATCTAAGGAGATGGTGCTCCGACTGTATCCGAGAAGTTGATGCTCCGGCTATATCTTACTTCAAGGTGGACTTGTATCATTTCGCTTTCATGCCCTAATCCGTCTCCATCCCTTTCATTAGTCGTCGTCCTCTCCCCTTCTTCATTTACTGCACTCAAGTCTCAAACACCTCATACCTGCAGCTTTACCATGTTGTCCTGCCATCCCCCTCCTTCCCGACACTCCCTACTAGCCGTTCCTCACCCCACTACTGTTTCCCTTGCTCCACAACACCTTCCAACCACCACTCTATCTGTCATCGGTGACACACGACCCTCCATATTTGTTGTCACTGCAATTCTGCACTTTCCCTGTAGTTGACACCAACCCCGCTAGCGATCCCAACCCACCTCGTTGGGCCTCCACCTTTGGAATACACCTGAGATGTGTTTGCTTAGGTCATTTTATGTTAGGCATTGTTATTTCCCGCTTGTGTCATGTTAGAACCCTATTTTAATGTTAATGAAAGTTTGCTTTTTTTTATGTTTCCATTATTTTTACTACTAGTTCTGGTATCATTTGGTATCAGAGCTAACTCGACCCAAGTCTCATCGTAGGGTTTCTTTGCATCCGTCATAAAGCAAAACTTTCATTCCTACCACTAAATATCCTTTCTACGACCAAAACCTAACCTCATAAAGATTTTTCTAATCCTAAGTCATGACACTATGGAGAGATATCTTCGAGGCTACCCAGGAAGAAATTCGAAGAGAGCTACATCTTCAACAGAGACTTCCTAAGATTTAAGAGTGAACACAAGAGGAGGATGTGTTCGACTAGGATCTGGAGAGCCAAAGGGGAGAAATAAATGTGGAATCAAAACCCTTCCATTGGAAGATTTTCAGCAATGAAGGAGACATGTAACGTTTTGGAATTCGGTATCAGAGGAGGCCTGGAGAGGGATATTTGAATCCTTCACTGTGGGAGAGTTCCCGAAAGGAGATACAAGTGAGAGGACATAGAGACTACGAAATCAAGGTGGGTCTACCGAAGTTTGAAGAAGGCATGTATCCGGATAAATTCCTTGGTTGGTTGCAAGCTGATGAAGGAGGTGCCAGAGGATGGGCATGCCAAACTAGCCACTATTAACTTGAAGAATAGTTTCTTGGGAGTCTATAAATTATTATCTTCTTTGCGTGTAAAAGTCAGTTCTTGATGTGTTTGTTTTCAGATTACCTGTTCTAGGGTTGTATACGAGGAGGTCGTGGTTTTCCGTTGTATCATACCCTGAGGTGGTGTTGTATCATTTCTCTTTCATCTTCCCTAATCTATCACATCCCCTCTCCTTAGCCACCAGCCACTCCCCCTTCATTTCCTGCACTCAACCGCCTAATACCTGCAATTTATCTTGTTGTCCAACCATCCTCCCTCATTCCCAGCACTCCCATCCAACAGTTGCTCGCTCCAGTACCATTGCCCTTATTTTCCATCACCCTCTAGCCACCCCTCCTCTTGTCGCTAATCACCTACCACTCTCCGTTTTTGTCGTCCCTGCAATTCTGCATTTTCCTCTTCGCTGCCCCAACCCCGGCTAGCCATCCCAACCCACCTCTCCAGAATCCATTGCCCTCACAATACACTTGTGAGGTGTTTGTTTGTGTCATTTTATTTTGTTATTATTCCTCATTTGTGTCATGTTGTAACCCTATTAAAATATTAATGAAAGTTTATTTTTTTATATCCACTGTTCTTACTAGTTCTAGCATCAATGAATTGACAGGTATTTTTCATCTTTTATGTCATTATTCAAAATTTATATGGTTTGTATATAAATCTCTTTTTTATTTGTTGTTGAAAAAATATAGTTTTTAATTTAAATTAATAATCTCATCATAATAATCATCATTTTTCAAATGAATTCAAGGGTATCTTCGTCTTTAATGTAATTATTCAAAATTTATGTAGTTTGTACGTAAATCACTTTTTTATTTGTTATTGAAAAATTAAATTTTTAATTTACATTAATAAATCTCTTCACAACAATCATCACTTAAAATATTCATAAAAAATACATAAATCATGTGCCACTTATTTCCTAAAGGCAAAAATTGGAAGTATAATATGTTTAATCGAACCATATAGATGTAGTTAAGCATGGTTCTGAGGATTTTAAGTTCATCAAGTACAAACCTTGAACTTCTTCGATGGTTTTACACGTTCAAGTTCTGACATATGTCTACAAGGACAGAGTGCCTTCACACCACATGCAAGCTGGACAATTGCACCAAATGGCTCCACAACAATAACTTGGGCTCTAAGCAACATCCCAGGCTTGACATCTGAATGTGTGAAAATGGGTCTTTCTAAAGCACTAGCCTGTATAGAAAAATTGTCAAAACAGGATGATAATGACTATGCTTCTTGAAACAAAAGACCATCAGAACTTATTTTATATGCCTGAAAAAATCATATCAAATTGCACGAGCAGGAAATAAAGCTTCATACATTTCAAACGTCAATAGAAAACAGTTGACTGAAACATTTAAGCAAAAATCACTACAAATTATACATCAGAAAGCAATAAAAACACTATTTTTTTTTATTTCTTCGAAGCACATTTCGTTCACACAATTAAATTAACTATAAACATTATTAATTATTTAAAATTATATGGTCATATTAAAGGAGTCATTTTGGTCTAGTCAGGATAATTTTTTTGTCACCAACCATGTACTGCATGTGCAAGATTGACATACTCAAATGGAAAGTTAGAATTGCAAATAACATTGAAGGTCATTATTATAAGTTGTTTAGTATAACCTTCCCAAACTGGACTTTCTTTGAAGAGAATGGCAGTTTTTGGTGAGTTTATTTTCATGTTGCTGAGATTTGGGGAAGAAGTTAGCTGTTGTTGCAATGGCTTCCCTTTCTTAGAGAAAGAAAGAGGGAAGAAGGCCGTAGTGAAGTGTGTTAACTTCGCCACAATTGATCTACGGAGCATCTTGACCTCTTTCAGAGCTGTAGGTGACTAAGTTCAAGGGCTGGGCTGCAGCCAAGAGGTGGCAGTTCTGAGGACAGACAGGGTGGACAACTTGCTGAATTCTGCAATCACACTCACTGGCATGGAAATTTGATGGCTGCCATCTATAGTAGAATTTGGGAATCAAGGATTTCCCATCAATAAAGTGAAAAACTCAGCCACTAAAATGAACGATACTACCAAGAATCTAACAAAACTTGGGATAAAAGAGATCAAGAATCCTAAAGAGCCCGCGAAACTGACAAGGAGATCTTTGGACGCAGAAAGTACTATCAAGAATTGATTGTTTTGTAAGGTTTCTATTTGAAAACAAGATAAAAACATTTCAATAGTTACAGCCGAGACTATCAAAGCCAAGAACGTTACAAAGTTTGGATTTGGAGTATTCGGCCTAAGTCTTGCAGCAGCTGGTAATCAGAATTCTTGGTGCACAAAGCCCAAGACAACCATCTTGGAAAATCTCAGAGATCATTTCAATTAGGGGTGATGGTTAAACTCTGTTAAGAAGCTGGGCAGAAACAGCAGAATTTACTTGTCATGGCTGGAGAAAATTTTATCACAGAAAAACATGTTGCTCCCTGAATAATACAAAAGCATCATCAGGTTCTTTGTGTTTTTCCAATTTAACATCATTCAATTGGTTTTGACTTTTCTTGGCATATGTGATCTACACTCTCCCGTATGTTCCGCTTCCCATTAGCAACTTGCGTTTGCTTGTTAAAAAAAACCATGATTGTTTGGCAATAGAGGAAGCTGGCCATCACTACCTCTGTTCTCTATTAGAATTGGAAAGCAAATGACAGCATGGTCATAGCAGACAGGAAGAAGTATTCAGAAAATTCAGTAACATAAATATCTAGCTGTTTTTTGTCAGAAATGTTCCTGCTATGTTTTGTGTTCTCATTAGCAAATCTCTTTATGGAGGTAGATTGAACATTTTTTTGGCCAAGAAGTTTGTGATGTCCTGTAATCTTTGTAGTTTCTTGCTCTTTGAGTTTATTCGATTTCGGATACTGTGATTGGCAGTATCCATCAAAAGTATAGTTGGTGTATAATTAGTATCTGATCCCTAAGTTTAATATGCCTCTTAACAGAAACGAAACCCAGCTAGCCAAAGAGAGAGGCGTGGAACAATTACTAGCCGAATGTCGGAGATGTGAATGTGACTTGCATTACATTTCCTCGAACAATAATCAGATAGATCATGAGATGAAAAGCTCATTCCATCGAGCATTTCAAGCATTATTTTAAAGGATGAATTCTGCACCAAGTAGTAGTCAGGTTGGATATCAATGAGGTCTAAACAAAATTATGGGGTTAGAATAAATATCCCAGATTTTGAAGGTGGGTTACATCGAGATAATTTCATTGCTTGCTTGTATGCTATAGAATATTTCTTAAACTATAAAGATATACCAGCGAACGAGTTTGTATAATTAGTGACTATCAATTTAAAAAGTAATACAAAAATTAGGTACAAGAATTTTAAAAGAACTTGGACCAGAGAAAGTTAAAGAACAAGATAGCCATACAAAATAACAAATTAAAAGTTACTAAAAAGATACTTGCCATCTCATTTTAGGCAAAATGCATTTAGGCTCCATAATCTTCAACATTAGTCTATCCGTAGAAGAATATCTGACTGATTTTGAGTTAGAAATGTTAAGATCAAACCCAAAAAAGCATACTATTGTGCAAAACATCAATGCCATGCATCAAGAAATCATAAATTTTGTATGTGCACAACAAAATTGGAAGTTATCCGATATCACAAAATTAACCCTTGAAAGTAGAAAGGAAACAATCCAACACTAAAAAGATTTCTCTGGAAATTTACAGAAAGATGTAACTTGATGATTGTTTTTTGTTGATTATATCATTTATGTGGATAAAACTACAAAGTGTGTTCAGGAAAAACATGAATTATGGAGGTCAACTTTGGAGTCTAAAGGCTTTCGTTTGAGTAGATCTAAAATTGTTTAATGTCTGAAAAGTAATTTTAGTAATTGTATATAAGGTAGTGAAATTGTAACAATCAATGATCAAAAAATTAAAAGGAGTGATTGTTTTTTTATATCTGAGGTCTATTGTTCAAAATGATGGTGATATAGATGGGATGTTATCAGTAGAATTCAAGTTGGATGGTTAAATTGAAGGAATGTATCGGGCGTATTATGTATTACAAAAGTTGCTTAAACTTAGAGGAAGATGGTAGTGAGACTGGCAACGTTTTATGGTGCAGAATATTGGCTTGTAAAAGAGAAGCATAAAATTAATTTAAGTGTTGCCGAGATTAGAATGTTGAAGCGAATGAGTGGCTTTAAAATTAGAGATAAAATCGAAACAAATATATTCCAGAAAGGGTTGATGTAGCTCCAATGGCAGACAAGATTAAAAAGAGTCGTCTTAGATGGTTTTGTCACATTAAACATAGACCATATGAGACACAGATGGGAGAGCAGGCGTTTTAGATTTGACTTATGTTAAGAAAGGTAGAGGTAGACCTAAAAAATTGGGCATGTTGTACAAAAAATGAAAAAAATGAACTTAATTTATTATAATAAAAATGTCGCTTCATAGGACACGATGGAGACAAAAGATTAATGTAGTTGGCCCTGGTTTGTTGTAGTTATTGTTGCACTAGAAACATTTCTTTTGAAAAAAGACAACAACGTCAAAGTGTTAGAAAAAGGACTCATGATAACACAAAAGGAATCCCTCCTAAGCAATCCTCCCATCCATTTTAAAATATTAGGAATTAATCAAGCCAGTGTGTCTACTACCAAAAAATTGCTTATAAAATGCTTTGGATGTTTATGTTTAGAATATATTGCATTAAATTATCTGAATCATCATTACATGTTCATGGTTGAAGAAAAAATAGAATGAAATGACAAGCTTTTAGTATATGTCGATAATGGAGAGCTTTTGTTGTTCAAATAGTGTTGAGCACTGCAATAGATCAATAGTCTCGGTTGCTTCAACAACATGCACAATACAAAAAAGTGTGCAATGCTATTACTGATGTCGGGAGTTATGAAACTGTAGTTTCCACAAAATTTTTTGTAATCTCGGTCCTTTCCAATCGAGATTGCTCAAAGCCTACCAAGTCAGCTTAGTTAAGCAAAGGAAATGAAACTAAAAATGATTTTTAGTGTATTTATCTATTGGTAATAAATAACAGGAAAAGGTTTGGTGAAGCATCATTCTTACAGATGTCTGCATTTACCATTGGGTTGACCTTAGCAATATGATAGATACGCTTGCAATGACGGTCATAATAAAACATAAACATTAGATTGAGAGCACAAAATTGATATTGGTATCATTAAATCAAAAGATTGATTCTAACAAAAGAGAATTTACATTGGGTGGTCACCCTGCCAAAACCTTCAACATTATAATACTTTTACCCAGCCAACAGAAACAATTTTTTTAAGAGAGCAAATTCCGATCAACCTAAGGAGAAAGACAAATATGAAAGGTTTTTTCAAAATTATTTAGTTATTAAAGGACCACTTTTCTTTTATTTTCTTTCTAGGGAAACTTAATAATTAAAGGGGCATTGTTGTTGTTTGCTATAGCACGCTTGTAAATAGTGTAAATAGGCAATCTTTTAAAAAGAATGGTGACTCTTAATATTTTAAATTGTTCCATCTATTGCATTACATTAAAAGTTTAACAACTGTTTAAATGATTGAAATAAATTAAACATACATTAAATGAAAAATGAAGATAAAAAATCAATCTCACAAATCACTCTCTTATGGTACTAGTTAAAGATTTTATTGTACCTGTGCATTAAAACGAAAATGAAAAATCTTTAGAAAAGAAAATGGATATAGAAATGAAAAATTGTCCCTTAATTAGTACAAAAATGTATCGCTCATGAGATGAATACTTAAATGACAATGTATTTTACAATATTATAAAATTTCTAATTAAAGAAAATGCTATTATTTAAAGAATTTGATGACATGAAATTTTAATATTTTATCGTTAAATTCAAATAAATGTTAAAGCATATGCATAAAGTTTAGTGCACTGTAGCATTATAATTATTCATTGAGCAGTTGTTTAACATAATCTGTTCAAAAAATAATTTTATAGAAAAAATCTTTTGATTTAAATGACGGACATGAGAGAATTTATTTACAGGAAGAGAAAAAAATTAGTAAAAGGTGTCTAGAAGATAATTTATCCAGTGTTAATTTTCTTAGTTAAAATTATTGTGGCAATGGGATATTTTATTGTTTGGTTTTAATGATATATTAAATATTGTTATGGTTTACTTGTTCTTTATTTTTTGAATGATTGTTGTAGATTATTGTACATATTAGATCTATATATCAATATCATCCGATTGTCAACTCCTATTTTGGTAATTCCAATCTCCCAGATCAAGACATGATAGAATAAATTAAGAAGCTAGATAAAAAAACATAATTTGTGTCTTGGCTGGAGAAAACTGTATCACAGCAAAACATGTTCCCTGAATCATAAAGGAGTATCATCTTTCTGTGTCTTTCCAATTTATGTTCATTCATTTGTTCTTTACTTTTCTTTGAATATATGATCTACACTCTCCAAGTATATATGTACCTCTTCAGGTGAATAAAATTCCTAATAGCAATTTTGTGATAGGCCTTTGCTGGCGTTTGGCAAAAAGGTAAGCTGGGCATCTCTACATTTGTTCTCTCTTAGAATTAGACAACCAATGACCGGGTGATCATGATAAAGGAGCAAATATTTATAATTTTAGGAAGATAAAAACCTAGTTGTTTCTTCTTTGATTTTTTTTTTTTGCAGTGTTTTTTCCTCCCATTTGCAAATATCTGTACGCTGAAAGAACTTTACTAAAATGTTTGGGAAATTTACATACCTACCACACAATTTTTATGTATGTACATATCTAACATCCAAAGTTTGACATTTACACGTATAACACTTCAGCGTAAAGAATCTATGTATTCAAAGATTATTTCACTTTTAAAAAGATGGTGATGGCGGTATTGTTTTATGTGATGTTAAAGATTTGAGTGTTAAAGATATGAATGTAAATATAAATGTTTAGATGTTAGATGTGTCAATACATAAGATTTGTATCATCTGCACGTAAATTGCCCAAAAGATTTTAATATCTTGTTCTTCGAGTTTTTCAGTGTTGAGAGCTGTGTTTCAGTGACAACCAAAAGTGTATTTGGTGTCAAATTGATCCTTCTATTGAGGGTGAGGGTAAATTCAATGGTAAGTGTTTAGATATCCACACATAGAATGTTGCATGTATATGTTTGATCATCAAATATATTAATATATCAAAATAAAACGTCAACTAAAAACTTATAATATGATATAAAAGGAAGGTTTTAAAAAAGAAAGAATATTATGAGCAGCTTTCAAAAAATAAGAAAAAATTAAGTTTAAGCAATGAATTAAAGACCAAAAAACAAAGACAACAAATCTCGAAATGATTCCAGTTTTATTTCACATTAACATAGCCAACATAAAGTAAAACCTTGAAGAACGACAATGGAGGCGTCCAAGGCATCAACAACTTGAGAAAAATAAAAAATAAAAAATAAAAAGGTAATACCTTTAGGGTTCCGATTGCGAGACCTTCTAAATGCCTTATTCGAAGAACACGAAGACAAGCATAATCCCCTTCCTTAAACTTCTTCTGTAGCTTACCAACCTCTTCATCGGACACATCAAATCTCTATCCAAATAAAAATGAAAACTAAATGCATTGACTCGAAGAAAATTTATAAAGAGCATTTACACACATACCTCCCAATTCATACGCATTTACATATCTAACACTTGAACTATACCTTTTACATTGATAAAATCCGAATCTTTTATATCACACTAAAAATAGCACTACGTCCAATTTTAAAATTAAAAATATAACTTTCATGCAAAAATAAGGAGGCTTGTATGTAAAAATTGAAGTTTAGGTATTGCATATGTAAATACATAGAAATTAAGTGATATGTACATAAACCTTCCAAATTTAGAATAAAGAATAGATTGAACAAATAGGATCGAAAGGAAACATACATATACATATGCAGGAGTATGTTCCGGAGAAGAAGGAATACTTAGAAGAAGACCAACATTTTCATCAATCCTCAAAACAGTGCACTTCTCATAAATTTCTCCAGTTTTGACATGCTAAATAAGATAAAATAAGTTTAGTAAAACAAAAAAATTAAATAATTTCATAAACATGAACCGACAATCAAAAAGTAAAAATAGCATAAAATGATGCAAAATAGCAGAATCATCAGCACAAGACAGTATAAAGCTGCGAAAAAAACAAATTACTGACCATTGGAGGTGGTCTATGTTGAACAAGGTGAAGATTCAAGGTTAGTCCAATTGTTTTTGTTGAAGGATCAACAGACAATATTCGAGCAAGTATCTATAAAAACAAATTGAAATAAGACAAAATGCAAAAGAAACAAGAAATTATATTATTGTCACAGTATTGAGAAACTCACTTGTATACCAGCGGCTACAGGTACAAAGAAAAGATCACGGCCTTAAATAATAAATATTAAAATTATAATACAACATGTTCCCGCGTATATAATATGAAATAAAACCACTCAAGAAAGAGCTTAAATAATGAATCAATCATTCAACACATTCTAACTGTACAATGTATGAAAAACAGCAATAAACTACATGATTTTGCAAATAGTTTAACTGAAACTTTTAGAAAAAAAAATGTAAGGGTTGTCAACAAACATTTTAAAATCTTCAAAGCTATCACAAATAGATTTGTACGATTCGAAGCAATGGTAACCATAGGCGATGATTTTGATTTTTATCGAGCATCTAATCTACAAGATAATTAATTTAAAAACATTATGGAAAAACTCAAGGAGCATCGGTGCATCAAACTGCCTTCCAATATGAGGCCAGGGCCTTTTAATTTGTGTTGATTCAAATGATATCATAAAAGTTGAATGAGTGATTAGACACTTTGAGTAGCCTAATTTATGATCTGTAATGATGATCTCACGTCACAATCATAATTAACAATAACCAAACCATTTAGGGCTGAGTTTATGAATGTTCATTGCCATCCACTACTTCAGAATATCGCATGCAATCTTAAACCCATTCTTCTCAAAATCTTTTTGTGCGGTGTCCATCTATGTTAATTTAGGTGAACCACCCTTTTTCCTTCCAAATCCGCCAATCTCATTGGTGCTTTTTCAACCCGTTAATGTCTTCAAACAATTAGTTTCCTTTCAACTGCTTCAACTTTCGTTATGTTCTTAAATACTACCTTAAAATGAATCCTACATATTTGTTAAACAGTTTATGATATTTAATATCAGTCAAATACTTGATTACAAATTAATAATTTTTACTAAATATACACAAAGATTAATTATATTTGAATAAAAGGTTCTTACCAAATTAATACATAATAATCAAAAGACTAAAAACTTATTCAGATTTTTTTTTCATGTACATGCATTTAGTCGTAGTTGGAGAGAGCTATGTTTGATAAAATTGGGGAGCATTGATTCACATTGACGTTATTACGATTTAGGCTTAGCTTAGATTAGAAAATCAAATAGGGGCGAATGCATTATCATATCTCCTTGGATCCTTCAACGTATTTAAAAGCTACAATTCATTTCGCAAAAATTAATAAGCATTTAAAGCTTCTTTTCCTCGAGTGCCCCCATTAGTTGCAACATGCATGTGTGTTATATGGCTTCCCTGTGATTTCAAAGTTACCAATATCAATGATATGTGCCACAATCAACTCCAAACGAAGTACAATGAGGTTTCTATTATATGTTTTTAGGTTTCCTCATTTCTCCATCTCCACTTTTTCGTCATCTAGTGTTTCATTTGATTCTAATGTGACTCACTATCAATTTATTATAAGGATAGGATTGGGTTCTTTGGATTTCAACTTGCTTTGAATTTCAATTTTTCATCTATGATCTTTAAAGATTTTTTCAAAAAAAAAACTGTTTTTTTTATTGACCGCCCCATCAAAAACCTCATTTTTTTTTTATGAAATTCGTACAATATGATCTAATCACTCACAATTTCTTTATATTATTTTTGGTTGAGTTGATGCATAATCAACCTATTCAAGTTTCGGCTTTCAAACATTAATGTTTGAGATTGTTTAGCTCCAATATTTATAGCCATAACTTTCTCATTTCGCAACATTTTCAAGAAAAAAAAGATTATAATTTATGATAACTTTTAGTTCTCCTTTATACAAATGAGAGAAAGAGTACAACTCCTTGAAAATGATTGAACTTTCCTTTTGAAGATATATAATTCTTTCCTCAAGTTTAGGAATGGATTAAATAAAAAAACAATGAACTAACAAACAATTCACCTAAGAAAACAAACAATGCAGCTATAAAATTTGAAAAAAAAATTGTAATTATACTCTTGTCTGGAGCACTGCACATGTAACAATATTTTTCAAGAAAAATTCAAAAAAGTTCCATATAAGGCCTATTAAACACACATTGAAGCAAGAATCTAGTTTTCAAATCTAATTTTAAAGAAGAAACTACAGTATATGAATATTCTTTAACTTATGAATTGGATGTAATAAGTGATTTACAGTTAAAAGTTGGCTATAACATTTTTATTTTTTTAATTCAAATCCCCAATGAAATTTAAAACAAAAGTTGTTCATTAGTTTAAACTAAATTTAAGCGAGAGTCCAGATCTTAATAGGAAACTAAATTTGAGTTTGAGATCATTTCACAATGTAGAACTGAATTAAAATATGAACAGGTAACAACAAAATTTTAGGAAATCAAAAATGTTGAAATTGATAAATCTATCGAACTATCCAATAATATAACTCTTAATTAAATATCTACTAAAAATAAATAACATAGTTACACAAAACTCTAAGATGTCCAACATAGAACCTCCACTACTGCCAAGTGCTTAAGTGACCCATGTTTTGTGATAGAATCAACTCCAAAGTAAAAAGAAGAAGATTTTTATTGTAATCCTTGGTTTCTGAACTCGTTTCTCCATCTCTTCAATCGGGGTCTCTATCTTTCAACTTGGATTTTTTTTCATTCTCAGTTTTTTGCCAACAGTATTGGAGGTATAGTTTACTGAAGGTTGTTTTATTTAGTTTTGGAGATTATGCTTATTATCTTGCAATAACTTCATACTATGCCGTATGGTCATAGTATATGGAATTAATAATTATGGTAATAAACATATAGCTTAGGCATTATTGGTTCCATCACAGCTTGATGTAAGCAAATATTTAACTGCAAAAGCTTTTTTGTGTTTTGATTTGTAGTTTAAAAAGAAAATAATAGCAATTAATTCCCATAATTTCAGGTTAAGGCTTCGTTTGGGGGCCGCTTTTTTCGCGCGTTGCGGCCCATAACCGCGATAGATTACTGTTTGGCTACCAGCTTCGCTGCC
>NEWO01000126.1:468106-518079 GCA_003013225.1 Phalaenopsis aphrodite | reverse complement strand
GTTGCATATGAATCTTTTTTTTCAGTTTATGTGTTAGATATGTAAATACAAAGTTTTTATTCATAAACAGATGGTTGTTATACTATTCTTTTAAACAATTTTACCAAACAGGGGTAGTATGGTCTTTTTTTCATAAACAGCTGCCCGACAGCTGGTTTCACGCAGCTGCACCAAACAGACTGCCAGCTTCCCCGCAGCTGCTTCCCCACAGCGGCTTCCTGGGGCAGCGCAGCTGCAGCTGAAAAGCTGAGAAGTTGCAGCTGCGCCAAACAGAGCCTAAGATGGTCAAAAAAACAACATTTACTTTTACTTGAGAAGCAACCTGATCAAAATTGCAGAATAATGGGTCATAAAGGTTAGTCAAAACAAAAAAATGGTTTAGTTTTGGCCAACTATATAAATGCACAATTGCATATAAAGTCTGTCTGGCCTGTCGCAGCAAGTCAACAAAAAGGAGCTCACTTTAAAGCTAAACCACTATACTTACAGATAGCAATAAATTGAATGTTGTATTGCCCACCTACTTACAGATAACGATATATTGAATGTGTTATATCATGCCATAATAAAATACATAATAAATTAGAAAGCTAATACGCTATTTACTTGGGGTGAAATATTCAAACAAGAAAAATGGAATTTTTTTTATTTTTAGGGGATTCACACAGCACAATTAAACTAATTTTTATATGAAAATTTACATACATACTACTCGATTCCTACGTATTTACATATTTAAAATCTAAACATCAATTTTTACATACATACCACTTTACCTATGCATGAAAATGTGTATTTTACTTTTCTAAAGTTAAAAGGGCAATATTTTTTATGTGATATGAAAGATTTTGGTGGTACAAATATAAAAATCAAAGTTTAGGTGTTAGATACTTCGATACATAGGAATTGGGTGGTATGTATGTACATGCCCCAATTTTATATTGTCTTATACACAGTAGGAAAAAAATTCAATTTTCATGAAAAATTTGCACTAGCTGAGAAGAGAGAAGCATACTTTCTTGTTTTGAGGATAGTCATCTCTCCAATTATCAGTAGGATGAGAATTCTGTAAATGGAAAACATCTACCTAAACAAAAACAAAATAGCCAAAGAATGAGCACAGACCAATCACAACGCGTATAGAAACAATAGGGTAAATAATTTGGTAATGGCATGATGCAAACCAGAATAGCATACTTACTGTTCCAGTAAAGTGAGTAAGGAATGATAACTTAATCCTATTTTTGAGCATTGAGACGACGCGAGCATTAACCAACATGCCAGGCACTAAAAGGTCAATTGAAAGCCCCTTCAAATATTTAACAGAAAAAATACAAATAGTCACCACACAGAAAGCCAAATGGTAATCATAAAAAATAGGAAGATTTGGGTGGTATAAATGTAATAAGTGTAGGTGCTAGACATGTAAATACATAATAATTAGGTGGTATCTATGTAAATGTCCCTAATAAATAACCACTGTTGAAAGCTCGTTCAGCAAGATAATCTAATTTCAGATTAAATAATACTTTAAAAAAAAAAAATAGTGAGAAGAATAAAACCATACAGCATATTTGGACACCAAATCAGTACTAGAGCTTGTATAAACAATAGCTCGGGCTTTATCTATACTTTTCACTACACATTGTAACAGCTGTCCTCTACAAATCGGAATACCACCTGTTCAATTCAGAATTTATATTAGTAGCCTTCAACAATGTTACTCAATCTATATTTAGAAATCAGAGACAGAAAAAAATTTCAAAAATGTTCTGTAAAATAAAAGAACATCATGATACATCAAAAAAAGTAGTTTAGAAGCTGAGAATCAACCATCATCCATCCTTGCAAGAAAGCCACTAAAGGAGGGTACACCGAAGTGAAGAGTAAAGCCATGGTCCTCAACGCTCGTCACCTGTGCTACCAAAACCTGAATCACAAAGCAAAAATGAGGGGTTTAATGCATGCATATTCACATCAATAAGCCTACATTAAAATATATGTAGATATTAAACAAAGTACATAAGAATACTCTATATACATAAAGTCTTCAAGTGTGAATGAGTACAAGTATGACTTTACTTTCGTAGTTTTTTAAGAAGTTGTGATTAGCATTCCAAGGCTAAAATCAAGAAAGTTAAACACATGAAATAACTACACAGTATATTTTCTTCATCATGACCGGCGTTCAAGGAAATAGCATCTTCCGGAAGCACTAGAAATCACCTTCACTTTTCTGAAGTTGTAGGGATCCCAGAGTGAAGCAATGTCATATGTGACCGATTACTTTCTGAGGACATACAAAATTAAATATTTTTGCTTCGCCAAATAAATAATCCCAATTTACTAAGTAAAAAGTGAGAGAACCAAATGAGAACCAAATGTGGAACATATCCATGATAATTTGCACACTCCGGCGCATCCCCTTTAATCTTACAAATGGAGACTAAAATACTCTTCCTTCACTCCCCAGATATCTTTTTAGCTTTTTTAAAATAATATTAAAGAAATTAGTAAGCCAAGAAACTCTCAAATCTCCTAAATATTTCCAAACTTCAATTGGGTTATCATCATGTCCTATTAATGTTTCATTATCAATTTTCTTTAAAGCCTCATCAATTTCTTTTTTACTAATAAGACGGTAAAAATAAAATGTTTTGTTAGTATTAACGATAAAAAAAAATTCAATAAAATCGATCTTATTTTCCAAAACCTAATTGAAAATTTTATCAAACTAACTCAATCACCTATGTTTAATATCTTTTTCTATAAAAAATACTCATTGATTTTCACCTTTAATACACTTTACTTGAGTTAAATCCTTGTTTTTCTTTTCTTTTTATTTGGCTAGTTCATACATGCATTTTTCACTCTCTTTGGTATTTAAACAATTATAAAAATCACTAAATGCAGAAATTTTAGCATCCCAAACTCTTCTCTTAAACTCCATACGGGTTACCTAAGTTTTTACATTTAAATAAATTTTCATAACACAATTTTTTGCATTTTATCTTTTCTTACACATTATTAATCCACCACCAACTATATTTATTTATAGAAATTTTTCTTTTTGATCCTCCAAGTACATCTTTTCTCACTTGGTTAATATTGTTAATTAATATCTCTCACATAAAATTTGTTTCTTCGTGAACATCCCAAATCTTGAAGTTTAATCATAAAAATAATTTTATATATCATTTAGGTGTCCATCTAATACTACAGCAATGATTTCTAGTATTATTTATCTTAGAACTCTTCCTCTTTAAATCCAGAACTAATAATCAATTGTGAGTACTTAAATTCTCACTTCGAATAACCTTACAATTTTTCCATCCTCGACGACCTCTTCTTCTCAAAAGAAATAGACCATATTACCAAATAGCCGAAATCCTTCTATCAAAAAGATAGAAACAATGACCTTATATACCTAATACATATGTATACATACAAACATCGCAAATTATTAATCACAAATCAAATCTTATATTGAATCTCAATATACCACTCTATGTCCGAAAGTAAAAATCACTTTCTTTGGATTCTATATTATGCTATCTACGCATTAATTCTATATTATATTTTTATTTTAACAAACTATCTTAAGAATTAATATAATTATCCTAGAAAATTTCATAAACTATATTCCCCCTCCCCAACCCACTCCCCACAACACACACGCATATACACACAACTCCCTTCCCCTTTTTTGTTTTCATTCTCATTTCTATATTAATCCATAAATTTCATGAGAGAATAGAAAGAATTTGTCATATAAAAAAGGATTTGCAAAGAACTATTGGTGAAGATTATCAACAAAGATCTGGAATTGACTATTAGTGCAAGTAAACCTTAAGGCATTTGTTTGCTTTGGAGATAAAAACATGATTCGAAAACAAAGAATCTAGTAAACTCTGGCCTTTTGTTGGGTGAGGAGAGAAAATAATATTGGTTTTAAGTAATAATAAAACCATCAAACTCTTTGAAATATGATTATTTCAATTACAAGTAAAAAAATAGTTAACACAAAATCATAATTTTCTAAGAACATGTAGCCAAATGAGTCATTACAATAGAAGAATGTAAAAATCATGTTAACAAATAAACAATAACTGAGCATTTAATCGGGCTTTTACTTAGATATTGATTGACTAGAAAACCTGTTCGTGTATTCCTCTATTGTCTAATTTAAATTTAAACAATATGGATATCAACTAATTTTTTAAATCTACTAATCACCTGTTCGTGAAATACTTAAACCTGTTTGAGAAATAGATTAAACTCTCTTTGGTATTTAATCTATTAGAACACCAAAAATGAATCTTGAAAAAATTGTTTAAATCTACTTTAGGACCACAATATGGATAGCAACTAATTTTTTAAACTTTGGACATCCAAGTATTCCTAATTTAAATTTAAACATTAATGTCTGTTCTCCTTGTGGTTTAGATCACCATGTATTGTGCAGTGACTGGGAGAGAATATGTGAGACTCATTACAATCAAATAAAGTGAGCCTAAAAATCAAACTATAAAGAAAACTCATTCTTTGAAAGCAACAAGTTTGATGCTAAATTTAGATAACAAATGTAGTGTACAATCCATCAGTAACCGGCTCAATTAGAATGATTTATGAACTAAACTCTGCAGTGTCTAAATGATCTTAGAATCAAATACAGGAAATGGTCAATCAAATAACCTATAATATAGAGTTAGGCATCAAAGAGATTCTGTTTGCTGAAATTTTTTGCAATACAACATGACTTTGTATGGCTATAAGTTGCTGTCAGTCAAGAAAAAAGTGAAGGGAGAGAGAGAGAGAGAGATGAGGAGAGAGGAGCATCTATCCGCAGCAATAAAATTTATCCAAGGATCACAACACAAAATTTTGTCATCTTAACAACAATAAAGCAATACCATAGTTTGTTATTCGGAGGATAAAATCTTTAAGAAGAAAATATTTATGGAGTTTTACAGGCAAAAAGCATAAAATGGTACACAATGACTGAAAATATAATAGTTCTTTCATTACAAAAAATATATATATATAAAAAATAATTAACATACCATTCCATCATGAACAGCATCTAATGTGAGGCCCTTATACAGCACACTCAAACGTAATGATAACCTGATCCTTTTTCTTCCTTTTTCTTCCACCTTATCATCGCCAACTTCCATAACCCTACAAGCAACGAGTTTCCCGACATTGAATGTTTTAGGGAGTATAGATGGCACCTGAGAAAACAGAGGAATTTGATCGTGATAGCTTATCTTAATAGTTAAACATAATTTTTTTATAGAAGATAAGGAAGCTATAGTTTCATGAAAGTTAAGCATACTGATGGTTTTCATAAATGATAAAAGCATGCGGTGAGTAGAAATGTAAGCAATTGTAAGGAAACTTTTTTTAAAGAAACTCTAAATAGTTAAACATAATGAATATGTTATATTGCAGCCAGGTTACTCCAAAAACTGATTTCCTCAACAAAAAAATGTTAAAAAAACATTTGCAGATTAATATCTAAAAACTTGCACATGTCGTGACATGACCAACTCCAAGCTTGAATCACAAAATATAGCATCAATGGACGTCAGTTACCTTATCCTCATTGTCCGCAAGCACGTCAGAAGCATCTTCAGCATGAACAAAGCCTCTTAGCTCACCTGGAAGACTGATTACAAGATCTTTCAAATTAACTTCAGTAATCACACCCCAAAGCTTCATTCCAGGAGAAATATTCTGAAAAGAAATGTTGGAAGATGAGAAGCTGCTAGGAGAGCAAAAATTCCTAGCTATTCAAAAAAATCTCAATCTAAAAAAAGCACAGAATTGAGCAGCAACTATACAATAATTCATATCATAAATCAAGATTAAATTAAGTAAATATAACAGGAAAGATAAATGGTACAAGACACGGTTGCCAGCAGCCTAGCTAAAAAGAAAGAGCACTCATAGTGCACACTAATAGTTTTAAATTTAAATTCTTAAGAAGGTAAGACAGTAATTATTGTGACAAATTTCATGCAGCAAGATAACTAGAAAAATACTACTGAAGGATGTGCTCACATGCTCTTCCTTCCATTTAGGTGGGCTAAGAGATTCATCCAAAAGGTTGACTTTACGGTGTTCATGATGATCTGTTAAAAAAAAGGCATCAACAAATACAGGAGTTTCAGAACCAAGCATTCATGATAATCTATAAAACTGCCAAAAATGAATGAAATTGCCCTCTTTTTAAAAGGGAAATTTTCCTGTAATGTTATCCTGATTGAAATTTGAGCATGACAACTCTAAAATCTATTCAATTTCTTCAAAGATGAGGGCATCGCATAACAATCAATCAAAACATTCGATAGGCTCGGGTCTAAATAAATCCATCAGTTTTGAAATGTGCCCAGATAAAATTTTTGCCATGCCAAAAAAACTCTTCTTTTTTTTAAGCTAGCAGATCGAAACTAAAGTGTCACTTTGCACTTTGATATCCTCTGAAAATCTAACTAATTCTTCGTAACAAGAAATTGTGAACGTAATGCATAAATTTCTAGACATCAAAACCTTCTGCAAATACCCTTGTGAAATAATGGGAAAAAGGATCAAAAAAAAAAAGAAATGAAATGAGAATATAACATCGCACACCACCAATCACCCTAAACAATAGCCAAAATAACATTAAAAACATGGTAATCCGATGTGAATTTTACAGTAATAGTGCACGCATGTCTTGCGATATCTGACAATGTAAACCTCCTAAACAGTGAAATCAAGCTTTTTAATAGAAGGAAATAATAGGATTGTGAAAATGGCTTTTATATTGCTCTAATCGCATTGACATTTTTTAAAAATATTCTATGGGTAGAACATGAAGTGGGAGCCTCTCGAGAAAAGAGACTAAAAATGAGAGACAGGGATAGAAAGAAAAACCACTGTCGGCAGAGAGACCTCGGCGTCGGATGAGCTTCTTTGGACGAAGCAACCGCGAACGTGGAACCGAAGAAGCCAGGGCAGCACGAGCAGGCATGTTCTCAGATGATTCTGCACTGACTATTTGTAGAAGCTGTTTGGTTGCAAAATTTAACCTAAAATCTGCCAAATAACCGAAATTACAACTTCAAATCTTTCAAAATCTCAAATCTTTCTCCTCCTCCCTCCGTTTTGCCTTAAACCCCAAATTCAGCAAATTGTGATGTTTGATAGCAGTATTTGAGCAGGATTTAGCAATGGCATGATTGTTAGCCGGTTTTAAGCAAGATTTACGCAGCCTGCCAAACGGCCAAAAAGACCTCTGTAAATACTTAGCTCCCGTAAATCCCAAAATGGCGCAGATTTGCGATGAATACTGGATTTACTAAATCCTGTGAATTGGCGGATTTAGTAAATCAGGGAGGAACGATGAGGAAGAATGGCGCGAACAGGCTTACCTTCCTCAATGGTTTCTGGTAGGGGAACGGGAGGATGAGTAAGATGGGAGTTTCGGCGGTCTCTGCGAACCGCGATCCCGTCCTCGCCTTCCCAGCTATATATGATGGCGATTGTATCGTGAAGGTTCGTTCAGGAAGTCGATGGTTTGGGGCGAAACGGGAGGGGTAGGGGATTAGCGGGGGTTTTGGGAGGCGGCAGAGGGGGCGGATGGAAGCGAGGGTTTTGCCCAAAATAATATCTCAATGCTGATTAAAAATTTTAAAATATTTATTAAAAATTAAAATATTCTCTTAAAATTTGCATGTATGTAGTGAAATTAGACTTATTGATAAAATTTAATTTCAATGAGGTCACTATAAAATTTAATTTCAATGAGGTCACTAAAATTGTATTCTAAATGAATTGTTTATGTTTAAAGAAGGTATAATTAATCACATGATGAGCTATTTTGAAATTTTAGCTAATAAAAAAATAATGATACAATTAAATTATAAATGTTATTTTATTTTTTACATGAGTATTGATATGTGTTAGGAGGTCTGCAATGATAAAGGGTTGAATTAACACACACTCGAATGATAAAAGATTAGTAAGTGGAATGGGACATCTCGGTTCTTATGTGGATAAATCTAAAATGAGAAAGAAGTATTGGACTTGGTGCAATTGAAATACTCAACTATGAATGATGAATACATGGATTTAATCTTCTATTGAACTGGGGGGAATTAGAGTTATAAGCTGATAATTATAAATGTACACACTAATGGTTTTCTTGGATATAGAGCTTGGAGCGGAAGATTTGAGGACTGTTCGGGCTCGTTTAGGGCAGCTTATGTGGTGCGGTGGTGTTTTGAAGATGCATCTAACATGTTTGGGTAAACTGTGTTTTGACAACTTATGTGTTTTAAAAATGTTAAAAATAGTGTTTTCACACCGCACCTATCTAGGTGCGGTGCGGTGACAGTTTTTTTGCAGTGGCCTGACTTTTTAAAAAAATAAAATAAAAATTTGTAGTGGTCACCGCACCTAACTTATCAACAAATTATTCATTAAGTTGTTGCTGCCCCATACATACCCTTCATCTTCCTCGAGCGGAAAGCAAAGGAGTTGTTCCCCTTCTTCTCCTTCATCCTTCATTTTTCTTCCTCTTATTCCATCACTTCATTTGTGTGTGAGGGTTTTGTTTGGAAGAGTTTCAACCCCATGACCTTGCAGCAGTTATGTGGAGGCTTCCTTCGGAGTTGTCATGCTCTAATTGGAAGTGACTAAGTTACAAGACAACGAGCCTTATGTAATTATGCTATGGAGTCGGTGTGACCACACCGACCTGTGGGCAGAACAGCATGACCATGTCGGCTTGCCCATATTTCAAAATTTGGCCCGATAGTCTTAGGGTTTCTTGTGAGCTATAGGCAAATTATTAGGAATTCCTTGGACTTAGGGAGATCTCAATGGGATTATGAAAAAGCTAGGGGTTTTAACCCTTTTTAGCATAGTCTAAGTGCCATTTAATAGCCATTTTTTGCTTAACTTTCGGGATTTTGCTTGGGGAGGCCGGTTTAAACTTCCACTCTTCCTCGTTTCACCCATCTCCTCCTCGTTTGAGTTTTGGGGTTGAAGCTTAGAGTGCTTGGGAGAGCGCAAGGGAGAACTCCATCTTCTTCCTTAAGAAACTTTGGGTTTTCTAGGAGCTTAGAGCTTGGAGCAAGGAATTTGAGAAAGACTCTTCAACTTCCTTGAGAAGAGAGCTAAGGATTTGTTTCTCTTTTTGTCTTCTTTCTTCATTCTTTTGTCCTCTTCTTCCATCACTTTTTTTGAGTGTAGGAGGAGAGTTTTGCGATGAAGAGCTTCAGCTCCATGACCACCCAGCAATTGCACGGGAGACTGCCTTCAATGTTATCACGCTTGAATGTTGTGTGACCATGACGCAAGAAAGTGAGTTGAACATAATTATGTCAGGAAGTTTGCGTAACCACACTGAACCCGTGGGCAGAGTGGTGTGACTGCTCCAGCCTGGCAGTATTTTAAAAATTTGGTCAGGTAACTCTAGGGATGCATCATGCATGTCAACAAGAACCAAAATTTAAGGCCTTCATCGGACTTGGGGAGAACTCATTGGGTTTATGAATATGCTAATGGGGATCAACTCTTTTTAGCATGTTCTAAATGCCCTTGATTTGTCAATTTTAGCTTAATTAAATGACACTTGGGGGATTTTTTTTCTAGCAAGGCTAGCTTAAGCTTCCTCTCTACCTCATTTTACCCATCTCCTCCTCATTTAAGCTTTGAGGCTAACGGTTGGAGAGCTTGGGAGAGCACAAGGGAGGACTCCATCTTCTACTTTAAGGAGCTTAGGGTTTTCTTGGAGCTTACAACTTGGAGCAAGGGATTTGAGGAGAACACTTCATCCTCCTCAATGAGAGAGTTGATGAGTTTTTCCCCTTCTTTTTCTTCTTCCTTCATTTTTCCTCCTCTTCTTTCATCACTTCGCTTGATCGTGAGAGATGTGTTTTCCGAGGAAGAGTGTGATTAGTAAGAGAGCAAAGGGCCGATCTCCTACACTAAAGGAGAGCTTCAACTTGTACCAGGGAAGGATCATCAAAGCTTCTCGAAAGTTCAAAACTTCACTGAAAACTCGCCACTCTCCTTTTAAATGAGAGTTTTTTTGTTCTCTAAAGAAGTAGTAGAGTGAACCTCACTAGAACTTCGTTAGAATGTCGTCATTTCTCCTACCACCTGGAGAGCTTCACTTTACATGAAGAAACACAACATCATACACCATATTGGTGAGATTCTCTGAAATCCACTGTGTTTTCATTCTTATCTGGCCTTAGGAGTAGAATTTGTCAGGTGTTGTGGGTTCGGTCGCCCACACTAGGCGAGTTGGCTTGCTGATGCTTGTTTTCATGGCACACGGCTTTGGATTTGTTGTTTATTTCGGAGAGGAAGCCCTAAGTTATGAAGCTTTTGATTGGTACATACCTGGCAAATCCGAGAGATTCCCTTATAGATATACACATACATGTCAAATTTATAATTTCACCCTTACTTCGACAACTTCAACCCTACACGGAGGGGTTGGGATATTTGAATTTTGTTAATTGAGAAGAGCTTTGTAGATGACTTGCTTTGCAAAATCAAGAAGAGTTGTGAAATTAGAAAAGCTTTGTAATTAGTCAATCTCACACCATTGAGGAGAGCTTTGACCAGAGGAAAATATGTTGAGATTTCATACATATTTTGTACTATTTTTGATGATATTGCACTTTAAAGAAATGTATTTTTGTTGCAGGAATGATGAATCAGGGTTATTGGAGTAAAAATATGCAAAAAAAAAGCGAATTTGGGCAAAAGGGACAAAAATTTGGAAATTTGAACTAGGCCGCCGACGGCGCCCTCGACCCCGGCGATGGCGAGTTTTTCCCGAGGCTACAGGACAAATTTCTTCAGAAGTCCGCCAACGACGCCCTCGAGGCCGCTGCCGACGAGCTTAGCGGTTATGCATACTCGAGCTTTGGATAAGACATAAATTTGAAGGGATGCTTAGACAACTATTGGGAAAACTCATCTACAACTTTAAAAGACTATTTTTGTCGAAAATTTGAGAGCCTAGAGACGAGGGAAAAGAATCTAGGGAGTAAAGAAAGTGCTAGATAAAGTTCCTAGAGATTAGGAAGGTTCTAATATTGTGAGGAATTCTTCGAGAGATTGTAAGAGTGAAGGGAAAGTGAGAGATTTCTTCCTCCTTGCTGTTTCAAATAAGAATTATGTGTCCACTAAAGAAATGAAGAAATTCAGAGGAAATTCGAGGAGTGTTATTGGGGAGAAATTAGAGATAAGTTATTTAATTGTTGTAGTCTGTATGACTTTGATTATATATATATATTTCGAGTTTTGTTGTGTTTTCCCCATGAGATCTGAGTAGTTTTCTCTGCCTTTCTCATTGTCTTGAGATTTGTGAAATAGTGATTTGAATTGGTGAAGTCATAAAAATATTTAAGAAATTGTGATGATTTTTTCACTTCGATCTTAATTTACTTTCAATATGGTCAATTGATTTGTTAAAATATGTTGAGTTTTACAACTAAAGTGAATATTACATATAAGATTTAGGGAGGTCAAACCCTTGGAAGTTGAGTGCAAATAAATAGAGAAATAATATTATCGGGCGTAGAATTGGAGATTTTAGAGTGACAGACTAAAATCCCCAATGTTGTCCTATCATTCGGGTGCTGAAGTGTAGATGTTAGCCCTCAGACAACATCTACATTATTTAAATACAGATGTTTAATCATACATTTACATGCATAATTAATTTTTAGTGCTCAGTTGTGTGCAACACTGCTAAACAACGCTGGTTTAATCATCAAAATACTTTAAAGTAAAGTGTTTGTCACATCTTTGTAAGTAGTTGCTTTTATTTGTGGATGAAGTGTCATTCCTTGTTATAGGCATTATCCTTGCTATTCTTATCATATTCATATTTATTTTATAAGATTATAAATCACGACTATAGTTATTTTATAAGATTGTCATTCACGACTCTATTAGTTTGAGCATAATTATTATATTACACTTATTTTAGCTTAGCATTGCTTGCTATGCAATCACCAATTGTCTGACTTTGTTGCTGCAAAAACTCTTGCATAGAAAAATAATTTATGCAATTATAATATTTTCTTTTTTGAAATTTTATCTTTATGAAATGACATATAAATTCACATCACAGGAGAGAATGAAATACTATACTTCTTATATCTCATACACTTGAAAACTTTGGCATGCTCGTGTGTAATGACTTACGTATGTTGTATAATCATTTTTGAATATCAGCTAGCATGACAAATGAACAAACAAAGTGATATCTTTACAAAAAATTTTCAGATTTTTTTCGGTTTGCGCTGACCTTCTGATTCGATAGTATATTTTAAAACTAAATCTATAAGTTTTATTAAAAATAAAATAATAAGAAACTTTATTCAAAATAATTGATTTTTTAGGATAAATAAATATATTTGATATTTGGAACTGATTTTGCCTAGGCGGCGATAAATAAGACCCCTGAAACTAGAGAAAATTTTGCGTACCTACGCAGCGCTAACTGCACGGGGCGGTTATTCAAAGAGTATTGGGGTTTATATCCGGATTCTGCCCCTTCTAACTTCTCTATAAACTACTTGTAACTTACCTATAACTTATAAATATACGAAAATAAAAATGCTAAACTTACTGAAAGATACAAAGATACACTAGTAGATAATTTAGAGGTAAATTACAAGATTAGCACTAGTAGATAATTTAGAGGTAAATTACAAGATTAGAAGAGCTATAAAAAGAATATAACACCTTAATAATCTCTATTCTACTCTCTGAATAACCTCCCGAAGCGCACGCAAATTTTTCCCCCCGATAGACGGGAGAGCGAAACAACTCGACTTCCGTCGAAGCAGCAGCACACAGGAGGAGCTTTCCCTCTCCTCCACTCTCCCCCCTTCCCAACCCAACCCCCCCGCCATTTTTTCCCTCTTCATTACTTCTTCTCTCCATCCCATTTATCATTCAACAATTTCCAGATCTAACATTCCCTTTTTCCGATCGAGTAAACGTTTTTTTTTTTCGGATTACTGGATCAGCAACCGCCCCATGTATTGATCTAAATTCCTGTTTTTTTTTCCTACTCGTTTCAATGTAGGACTATCTTCAACGCGATGAAGATTGGGGAATATGCTGATAATAGCAGCAAGAGGCGACTGCAGAACCGGAGAGCGATGCAGTACATCCCCAAAGGCACGGCGGAGGGAGTAGTTAGAGAAAATTTGCCTTCCTGTCGGCACCCAGTATCATCTCTTTCCTCATCGGAACATTTTTTTAGTAAGATCTCTCGGAAGAAATACTTTTCTCCTTATTTGTCGGAGGAAGCCGCGGAAGCTGCCATTGTGAGGGGGATCGCATTCAAAGCCACCTTCCGGGTGAATGCTTACAACCGCCTGGAAGCCTATTGCACCATCAAAGGTGTACCCATCGATGTTCTCATAAATGGAGTTGAAGCGCAAAACAGGGCTATTGAAGGTGACGTGGTTGCAGTAGCGTTGGATCCTGTGACTAAATGGACTAGGTTTAAAGGAGCAAGTGCAAATTGGTCGCTTAATTCAATTCCGGCTAATGAACCTTGCAGTAGCAGTGGTAGGCCCGATGGAAGTGATGTTCTTCTACATAATAGCTCTGAAGCAAACTCATCAACAGAACCGGAGGAGGTTAAACAATCTTTGGCGAGAATTTGTTCCATGGTAACTTGTAACCCTCTGAAACGACCTACAGGGAGAGTCCTGGCAATTTTGAAAAGCTCTCCTAAAAGGGCTTCTGTTACTGGTTTTTTTTCTTTGAAGCAATCTCACGAGGACGTTGAAGGTCTGGTAAGCTTGGTTAAGGGGCATTTTTTTAAGAAAAACGAAGAGGAATGGATACAGTTGATTCACACAGATCCTAGATTTCCGAAAATGATGGTCAGTGTTAGAACTCTTCCTGAGAGTATAAAAGAACGGGTGAAGGCTGGTGATGTTACAGTAGAAAGGGAACTGGTTGCTGCAGAGATTTATGATTGGAATGAGGAAACTCAATACCCTCATGCCCGGGTCATAAATGTTTTCGGCAGGGGTGGGGAAATTGAACCACGAATAGCTGCTATTTTGTTTGAGAATTCAATCTGCGCAGCAAAATATTCTCCAAACTCATTAGCCTGCCTTCCAGACATGCCATGGAAGATCCCTGATGATGAGTTTAAAAGAAGGAAGGATCTTAGAAAAGTTTGTTCTTTTACTATTGATCCTTCTTCTGCTATTGACCTTGATGATGCTTTATCAGTGGAAATATTGTCTGGTGAAGTACTTCGGATTGGAGTTCATATTGCAGATGTTTCATACTTTGTTCTTCCTGATACAACTTTAGATGCTGAAGCTCAAGCAAGGTCTACAAGTGTTTATGTATTACAGCACAAGTTGCCAATGTTGCCTCCATATCTTTCCGAAGAATTGTGCTCACTTTTGCCAGGTGAAGATAGACTTACCTTTTCTATTATTTGGGACATCGATCTTTCTGGAAAAATTATCAATCGCTGGATTGGGCGGTCCATTATTAATTCTTGCTGCAAACTATCATATGATTTTGTTCAGGCTGTAATTGATAAATCATTTGATTTTGATGAGCATATTCCTTCCTCCAGTACAGGCACTAAGTTATATGGCGACTTTACTTTCAAGGATGTCATTGAATCTCTTAGAATTCTGTATGAAATTTCCAGCAGGCTCAGAAAAACCAGGTTTAATGGTGGTGCTCTTCACCTTGAAACCATTAAAATTGGTTTCTTGTTTGATGAGTATGGGATACCATATGATAGTATGATATGTAAGAGGATGGAGTCCTGTTTTCTAGTTGAGGAATTTATGTTATTGACAAATATGTCTGTGGCAGAGGTCATTTCTCAAGCCTTTCCTGATTCTTCATTATTACGTAGACATCCAGAGCCAAATTTAAGAAAGCTCAAGGAGTTTGAAACATTTTGGGGTAAACATGGCTTAGAGTTAGATACTTCATCTTCTGGTCAACTTCACTTTTCCCTTGTAAAAATCAAGGAGGAAATTAAAAATGATCCTGTTTTGTTTGATATTGTGGTCTCTTATGCGTCAAAGCTCATGCAGCCAGCAGTATATTTCTCCACTGGAGATCTTAAAGAGAGTAAAAATGAATGGGCTCATTATTCTCTTAATGTTCCCTTATATACTCATTTCACATCACCAATTCGAAGGTATCCTGATATTATTGTACACCGTATCTTATCTGCTGTTCTACATGCTGAGAAAATGTATCTAAAGCGATGTGCAGACAGGCTAGAATTATCTGAAACTGAAATTGTAAACACATATTTTACTGGACTACGCTTTAATAAGAACTCTGCTGAATCCATATATGGTAGGGAAGCACTATATTCTTCTGCATTGAAGTTCAAAATACCCGATGGCAATGCTTTGGGAGAAATTGCTGCACATTGTAACGAAAAAAGTCTAGCTAGCCGACGAACTGAGGAAGCTAGTGAGAAATTATACCTGTGGGCTCTTATGAAGAAGAAGGAGACCCCCTTAGTTACTGAAGCTAGAGTTTTGGCATTGGGACCTAGGTTTATGTCAATTTACATACCAAACTTTGGCATGGAGCGGCGGATATATTATGATGAAGTTGATTGCCTGTGTTCCGAATGGCTTGAAATGACTGGTAAGTTGGTGCTGGATTTGATTAGGGATAAGATAGGCAAGAGGAGGAATAACCTTGGGAATTTCCGTCCCCTTGAAGATGTTGTATTATTGACATATCCATCAGCATCAGATCTTGATGAAGAAAACACTGAAACAATTAGTTTTGGACCATGTTCTGCCAATGTTATCACCAAAAAAAGTATGCTGGAGGGTGTTTTTTTTCCTCTGATATTGCAGAATTTGTCATACGTCCCCGTTGCTCTCCATGCCATTGGTGGAGATAATGGTCCTGTAGATATAGGAGCTAAATTATTTGTGAGCTCATACTTTAATTAGTTGCCGGTGCTGTAGAAGTCTCTGGGCATAGAAGCTGATTTTGAAATGAGGATTTTTTTTTAAATATTGTTGATCTTTGGCTGAAAACAAAGGATGATGGAACTTTTACCCACAGGATTCCTGAACCAACAGCTCTTGATTCATTAACACCTATTCTAGGTATGTTGAATTGCTGAGGCTTCTTTCGAAAATCATGTTTCTTTCTTCAAAAAACAGAGGAAAGTACTTTCTATCCCGACAAAATTTTCCATTTTAACATCTTTCAAACCTGTTCTTCCTTTTTTTCTCTAATCCTTTTCGCACCTGTAATACCTTCTTTATTATCGATTTTGCAGGTCTAACTCCCATCCCTACCTTCCACAACATTGAGCCCAAATGATACGTTGGTAACGGTGCAAAAAGGTGCTTTGTTATGTCTTATAGACTGTTATGGTTGATTTATGCTGAAAGCAACAAATTTTAGGAGACATGCTATACTAACAAGCTTACACTTAAATTAGTCTAATAAAACAATCTATTTTTCATTAATATTTTGTCATTTACCTTTTAATATAGTGTTAAAACTTTTAAGCGCAAAAGCCATTGCTTTTTGAGTCGGAGGAGAATTTCAGATATGTATGTATATAATTTTCTTCTCTGATCTATTTTATCTTGTCCTCAAATTGTAGTCCTATTTCTTTTTGGATGATCACCTCAGGCATGTTTTTCTATATAGAAGCTGGAACAATTGAGATTAACTTCAAACACTCGGTGCAAAACTATATCAATTGTCTTGGTTGTTAATTAAGTGAAATCAGATTTTACGGTGCCAACGAGGACATGAAGAATCTTTTTTATTTTTCTATTGGTTTCAAAATTCACAGTATGAAGTGAAGCAACATCCAACTGTCTGAATTCTCTATGAGAAATCGTCTCTCTCGTGCCAAGTTCTGTGTATGATGCCAATCATCTTGTGAAATCACTCAAATGAAGACTAAATGCAATAATGCTCGAAGTAAAATAAGAATGGAACACACACACACACATAGATATATACTGCCACAAAAAATAGAAAGTTGATGGTGTAACCTTGAAGGCTACTTGAAGGCTGCAGAGGGGGACACCATGACTATAATCTGAGTTTGGAATTATTGGTGATTGCATGGTAGGAATGAAAGCCCAACAAGTTTTGATTGGTGGACAACAAAATTTTAAAGTATGAGTTACATTGATCCATGTAAATTGCTGGGAATGAAAAGCGGAGGGCTAACAGATTCAAGGAGCCTTAGGAAATACCATCTGAATTTATGATTTTGCAGCAAGCATTTTTCATCCTCTTATTTTTTATATGATACCAGGGCATTAGGTTTGACACTTAGACTTTTAATTTCCAACCTACTTTTATCCCAATGTCCTTCTTTTTCTTCTTCATGTTTAGGAATTATGACTTTCCAGAAGAAAGTAAACCATCGTAAATTATTAGAATTAAACCATTTCAATCAAATCTCATGTTGATTGGATGGAATAAATTATATAAAGTTGTCTAAGATTGTGAGCACATTCCTAATGGCAAAAGGAAAGCTTTATGACAATGTTGATCTTCCTTTGGATCACATCCCAAATTTTACTCTTTGGATGAGAGAGACTCCATGATCATGTGATGGTTAGCCTTAGTGAACCTTATGCTTTTCTCACATCATAAAATGAGATATGTGATGCGTTGAGAAAAATTTACTCAAAAGTCAAGAATGTTGTTTTTATTTATATGATTAAGATAAAACTCTTAGCCATCAATTAAGGTAACATTTCTGCCAATGAATATTTTCTAGTTCATGTTATATTGATTGCAACATGAAACATATTAATAATATTGTGATTCCAAGATATTATGTTGAAAGATGAATGATATTTGATTTTTTTTGTAGTTAACATAGAATTTGATTAAGTTTTATTTAAATATTCGACATAGAAATCACACCTCTTAATGAAGCCTCTCTTTTATGTTGGCTAAAAGAAGGGCCATTTAGAAACACCCAACTCAAAAGGTTCAGCTATGAATAACACAAAACTCAAGTTCGAGGATTATGCCACTAACCCTAAAAAAAAATCCACTAGAAAGGCAATTTGTGGTGTTAAGATGGAGGGTATTTCATAGAAAACCGTTGGAAACTCCATTAAAGCTTTTAAGCTTCTGATGGATACAAAAAGGTCAATCTAAAGGCATGCCGTTTCAAATTGATTCAAGGACTCAACTCAAAAAAATTTGAAAGGCCAAGGGACTTTCTCAATTCTCTAGAAAAACCATTTGGATCTTATTCTTTAGCTTAAAAATGACAAAGTTTCTAATCATTTTATCTTGTATACCTTAAATATTTTCCATATTACATTGGTAATAGACTCAAATGTAACTCTTTACTTGAGAAATTCTGTTAATATTTTCTAAATTCACCAGTTCTGTCCAAGCAATACAAAAATTTAAGCCGACAATGATTCCTTTATTGCTATTATAAGACAAGAAGATATTTCCTCTTTTGTTTCACTTACTTATAACAATGCACTTCATGTATCTCATCTTAATGTAGATCTCTTATTTATTCATAAATTAACTTGAGTACTAAATTACAAGGCGATTTTTTTTATAGATCCTTGTAATTCAAGATTTAACTATGGGTAATATGTTTGGGCAACATAGAGAAAATATTATAGTGCCATACCTGCTTGAACGCAATAACGGTTGTAACAATTTTCTTATTATTTGTTTATGGTAAAGATAGTATCTATGCTCCATTATATATTAGGAATTCATTTTTTTTAAATTCCTTTTTTATTAAAAAATATAGATATTTGAAAAATTACGCTTCAAAACCTATGCATTACTAACATTATAGATTATTTTTAAGAGAATCTCAACCATCTACGCTTTTTTTGGCAACTCACCTAATATTTGTGGTCCCTAAAAAATCCTTAATATCTCCACAGCTAAAGAATTTATAACATTTATTCATATTTTTACATAGTGACATTAGTAATCATACCAAATAAAATCTAATGTCAATCATATTTAAACTTTATTACTATGATAAAAAAATCAGTTTGGTGCCAACATTACAAAAATTAGCACTGCTAAATATCATGACAACCAAACCTTATTATTTTTTCAATAAAGAAGATATTATTTATCATTCATCTTATCACAACATTTCATAATAAATTTTAGGGGTTGAAAAAAAAAGCATCTACCACAAATTTGAACTTCCCAAATTACGCTCCCAGAGGATATCGGGCGAAGTCATGACAACATGGAAGTATTTGTTTTATAGCATATCGTTTAGAATGATTAACTTAAAAAATTCCCCAAAAAGATCACAATTTAGTTTTTTTTCTAGGAATGATTTCTTCGTAAAAAAATCATTTTAAATATTTGATTGTTTTATGTATGGTTTTTAAAACTTGATTGAACTCCCCAGTTTTATCATTTCAACCATGAATAAGTCATTCAATTAGTTTGATTTAACACAAAACTATTTCTGTATAAGATAGGAATTGTAGTCTAACCATCAAGCTTGTGTACCAGTTTATTTTTGAAAGTGCTCATCAATTTAAATATTGTTCAATTTTAGCATTTTGATTTTGATCAGATAGACAGTAACAAAACATTTAAATTGAAAATAGAGAAAATGTCGTGTTTTAAATTTTTAATTTAAAACTTTATCCAAAATATTCAAAATTGTATCTGAAATTATAATATTATTTATTAATCTGATAAAAATACTATAATAGATAATCATTGTATTATTTAAATTATATTTAATTTATTGAAGTATTTATTATGACTTTCGGTTTAATTTCCGGTTCAACCCTGGTGGAACTATTGAACCTTAAACATTTTATTCTTGTGGTTTGCTATATGTTTTGGTTTTCACAACCTTAGTTTTATGTGAACTTTCATAAATGACTACGTGTAAATTGAACCCTCAAGCACGTGAATAAATTCTTTAAAATATTAATGCACTTGATTATCTTTCTTAAAATATTAATGCACAAAAAATATGCTTCAACCACCAAAAACTTCTATCAAAAGATGTCACTTGTGATGAAAAATAAACTTTTTTTTCGTAGAATAATCTTTAGACGAAGAGCAATCATGTAGAAGATTTATCTAACAAATTTGGTATTTTTTTCTCTTGACCATTCGGCCTGCATATCCAAAATTTGAAACTTTAGTTTGGTAACCTTCACATGCTTTCTAACAATGATCTTGATCAACCAACCTAGTGCTAACATTCCATATAACCCTATCTATATATAAATCTTTTAAAAATTTCTCGCATACACATATTACCTATATTGCAATTATTAATTCCAATGAAATTTCCCAAACTTTTTTTATGGAATTAAGAAATAAGAATTGGGAGAATGTGAGAGAAATAATAAATGCCTAAAAAAATTCACAATTGGGAAATAAATGTGCTGCTGAAAAGAAAAAATGTTTTGTAGAATGTTAGTGGGTTTTCGTATAAAAATATAAAGTTGATTAGAGCTTGGAAAGACAAAGTCACGCTAGTAACTGAATAAAATATCCAATTCTTTGATATATGTTGTTGAGAAATGTGTGCTATGGTTTCAAAAACAAACATAATTTTCATCCTTCTATTTTTTGCTACTAACTTTGGACTGTCCATATAATCATATGTAAAGAATCTAATTTTTTGTGATGATTCGGCAGAAGATTTTTTTGTGGAAGCCCCATCAAAATTCAACAATTGCTTTAAAAAAAATGCAAACTAAAAAAAGGCACTATTCAGATTAAATCAATCTTTTGGGCTTTCAAAATATTCAAAATTTCATGAGTAGAATGGGCTATTGAAAATTCCAAGAACTCTAAACACTCTTTATGAAATACTTTAAGGGAAAGTGACAATTATTATTGCATATACTAATGATATAAATGTTACAGGTTACGATAATGCAAAAAAGAACCTCTCAGGGTAAAGGTCACTATGAAATTTGAAGTCAAAGAATTCCACTAACTTGAATAGTTTCTTGTTAGAGAATTGTCTTAATAAGAAAATCATATTTCTGTCATAGTCCAAGTGTACCTTCGACCAATTAAGAGACTCAGATATGGCAGATGTCAAGCCATGGGAAACTCTAATATAACTAGGCTAGAAACTTGATACTAATATGAAGGAATTAAAGCTGATGAAGGATGATATCAAAGATTAGATTAAAAAATAAAATACCTATGTCATACTCCCCAAATATGGCATTTGTCATAAGTTTCATGAGTTAATCTCTACTTAAAACAAAGAAGATTCACCTTTAAACTATTTAAAGAGCCTTGAAGTATTTAAAATCTAATCCTAAAAAAATGAATTTCTTATAAAATATGTGAAACTCCAAAACTTGATCCTATCCATGTGGTATCGCTACTTGATAGAAGATCAACTTTAGGTTAATACATGTTACTTGAAGGAAATCTTGTTACATGGAAATTGAATAATTAGTAACATTTCTAGGTCAAATGTATGAGCAAAATCTCGTACAAGTGCTTGAGGTATTTGTGAACTTCTACGCCTAAAAATTAAACTAGAATATTTGAAAATTGAATGTGAGGGACTTATAAGGATATACTATGATAATAAGTTTGTAACTGGCTTTGATTCTAATTTAATACAACTTAATCGAACAAAAAAAATGTGGAAGTGAATGAACTTTTCTTAAAAGGTAAAAATAGAGAGTGGGTTGATTGGTACCTTAAACTCCAACGGGTAATTTAATCATTGATATATTCACTAGAAGCTTTTACAATTCTTCATTAAAAAATATATTGGGTAAATTATGAATGATAGACCTTTACAAAACAATTTGAGGGGCATGTTAGAGAATGTTTGCTCTAAAAATAGAAAGGTGACAAATAGTTCTGCTTTGGAGATACACAAATGTTGCGGGGGACAACTCTGAAAGCAACTTTAGGAAGGAATTATCAGTGTTTGCTTGTTAGAAATGGGAAGGCCAACAAGCTTTGATTGGTGTACAACATACTGTGAAATGAATAGGCACATGGATTCATGTGTATATATTCATTTTTTGTCGATCGCTCATCTTTTGGAAGCGGAAGAGTTAAGATTGTGGATGAAAAATTTTCATCCATTATGAGAAAAGATCAAATGATCATTTTTCACAAAATTACTCCACCCTATCCTTAATATTACTAATTTATTCTGCAACTTAGTGTTAGTGACTTATCTAATGATTCTAATTGCTTTGTTGTTTTCCTTAACTCATATTGTAAATCTTATGACCAGGATACGGGAGGGCAGTGCTAGAATTATTGCCAGGCTTTACTCTTTAGTACATCAATGGAAATCTCCCACTAATAAAATTACTTAAATCTATGGTCATTGTTTAATTTGTGCTCTCTAAAAAACAATGCAAGATCTATGAGATGGTTGAAATCAATTTAACTAAAAAAATGATATAAATTGATATAAAGGGAGTTTTGCATCATTTTACCCGCTATACAACTCAAAAAATGATATTTCTTATAGAAAAAACAACCCCTTATTGAAAATTGTTCCGTCATCCTTGTTTTTTCTTTTCCAAACTTCAAAAAATGGACTTCCTAGTCAAATTTTGTCAAAATACTAAAGAATCCTAGGGGAAAAATGTTGCAAGGTAACTTGTTTATGCACATGAGATTCAAGTTTATACTTAAATTTCTTAAAAAAAAAATGTATGAAAACTAGGAAATCTTGCGAGGACTAGGAAATCATTCTCTTGCAATGTCAATAGGAATATTTGGAAGATCCCTTCATTAATCAGATTGATCTACCTCTGGTTAGGACTTGCAACCAATATCATATTGTAAGAATTCATCTTATGATAAAATCTTATCAAATATCAAACTTAGTTTGTTTCTAGAACTATTAATGACTTCTTGAATGATCTAATTGAAAATTTGAAATGGTGGAAGAAATTAATGCCCTTGAAAAGAATTTTAGTTGGAAGGTGGTAGACAAACTTAGAAACAATAATGTAGGGCGTCTTTTGCCTCAGACTTGCAACAATTGCCGGTGATTTTCCCATGACCAATTCAGTCCAGCGCCAACCCACCGCCAACTCCATCGGAATACAACCCTTATCATGTTAGTGTTGTGTCTGATATTATATTCTCTTTTAAAGTGTGGAAAATTGTAATAGCCTATTTGCTTTGAGTATAATTTTAGCTTTTCTATTGTGGTTTGGGGTTACTCCGACTTCGCACGGGTTGATAGTTGCAAATGGGCATTTACAATTTAATGCAAGGTTGATGGTTCTGAGGAAATTTATAAATTTTAATGTTTAGCAAACTGGTATTCACAAATTATTGGGATTGCCAACCAAGAAACCTTGCTACGATTACCATTGTTAACTTTTTTAGGATGCCTTTTTCCATAATTGCGAATTACAAGTAGCTTCTATATTAATTGGATATTAAAAAACGCCTTCATAGAAATTTAAAGGAAGAACTCTACACGAACCTACCTCAAGTGTTTGTTAAGAAGCTCGATTAAAAAAAAAAAAAAAAGTGCTAAACAAGCCTCATTCGTCTTCAAGTAATCCCCCAAGGCATAATTTGAATGAAATTGCTCCTAATAAATAATTGGTACAGTAGAATCTAATCTAATCATATGTTATTCTAAAAACACTCAAAATAAGATATTAAAAAAATGTGTTAATGATTTAATATTAGCATGCGATGATATTGATGAATTATAATATTTTTAGAAAGGCCTTGCAATGGAATTCAAATTAAAAGGATTAGGACCGTTAAAATATTTCTGAGGATGGAGTAATCTTGATCCAAGCAAAGCATCTTTGCCATTCAACGCAAATACACTCTTGACTTAGAGGGTTCATTTGGGATTCAGCTTAGTTTCTTTTAAGAGTAGTTATAGAGCTGTTGAAGGGCACGTAAATTTTTTTTAAAGTTGTTCCGTGTAATGTAATTTTTTTTTTCTTTTGAAAAAAAATAGATAACAACTTTCTTAAATCTGTCATATTTAGTAGATCTAGTCATAAAAAAAAAAGAACCACCTGCAAAATTTCTTAAAGCAATGAGAAATTTTTGCCAAACTAAACTGCAGTAAAGTTTGTGAAATGAAATATTGTGGAAAATCTTCCCCAAATGGACCTTTAAATTGTTAGGATGTGAAGTTGGTGCAACACTAAACAAACTCAATGTTAAATTACAACGTGTTGGAATTAAGGATTTGGTAAATTTAAATCAATTTTTAGAATTGATTGGAAGATTTATCTAGTTACATTTGTCATGAGCAGACTTTATCAATTCATTCATTCACCACCAAAAGTATTTTGAAGCAGCTTATAAGGTACACTTTTAAGTATAAGTTTATATAGATGCATATTGGGTTGGGAGCATTACTGATAGAACTATGAGCTTTTTAGTTGGATTAATGATTTGAAATAGATCTAGTGTTTTTACTTTAATATCTTAGAATGTGATTTGAAGTTTACAGTGAAACAGTGAGAGATTTATAGGAGTTTGATGGAAGAATTGTTAAGACCTGTGTGATTTGAATACCTGTATGATTTCTTGTATGAGTTTGGTTTGTTAGGGCTTATTTAAGAGATCACTTTAGGGAATAAATTTTAAATAGCATAAAGAATTGAAATTTATGATAGATGGCTGTTTTAGGATGTTACCTTGTGATCTGAAGTAAATAATAAGAAGATGAAATTGTTAGAGGGTCATGGTGAAAAAAAATGATTAAGATTAGGCTAAATTAAGTTAATTCAGGCTGATTTGAAATATCTTTTTTTAGAATGAGATTTTAGCGATCTAAATTGGAAGAAATAACAATGAAGGATTTTTTTAGGATGTGAACTTAAGATTTATTGTAGTTGGCGGATTTTAATGGGATTTAAGACCTTATAATAATGCAGAGAACTAGACTAGATAAATGTCCATTTAGGCTTGGACATGAGCTATAAGGAAAATTATGGAGTGAGTTTGAAGTAATTTGTGGTAGATGGTTAGGCTTATATATTGGTTAGGATGTATAGGGAGATGTGGGGATTATTGAAAAGTGGTGCTAAGAAGTTTGGTAAGTATTTTTAAGTTAAACAATCAATTTCACCATAAAAATATCATGTTCCACTACCAACTGACCAGTATAAGGAAAAATCAACAACAACAACAACAACAACAACAACAAAGCCTTAATCCCACTATGTGGGGTCGGCTACACGAATCCTTTTTCTCTACTGTGTCCTATTTAGAGTCATATTTTCATTTAGTTCTAGTAAATTAAGATCATTTTTAATATAATAAGCCCAAGTCTTTCTAGGTCTACCTCTGTCTTTCTTAACACAATTCGATTCTAAAATATCTACTCTCCTAATCGGATCATCAGATGGTCGACGTTTAATGTGACCAAACCATCTAAGACAACTTTCTCTAGTTTTGTCCGTCACAAGAGCTACACCAACCCTATCACGAATATAATCATTTCGCATTTTGTCTCTAAGTGTAAAACACTCATCCACCTAATCATTCTCATCTCGGCAACACTTAACTTATTATTATGCTTCTCTTTTAAAAGCCAACATTCAACGTCATATAACATTGCAGGTCTCACCACCGTCTTATAAAATTTTCCTCTCAGTCTAAGCGGTACTTTTCTATCACACAAAAGGCCCGAAGCATTCCTCAACTTCAACCAACCAACTTGAATTCTACTATTAACATCCCCATCTATTTCACCATCTCTTTGAACAACGAACTCAAGATATCTAAATCGTTCACACCTTTTAATAATTTGATCACCCAGAGTCACACTTCTGTCACTAGAGCTATTACTACTAAAATTACATTCCATGTATTCAGTTTTAGTTCTACTTAAATGAAGGCCTTTGGACTCCAATGTAGACCTCCATAATTCAAGTTTTTCCTAGGCTTTTTCTCGTTTTATCCACGAGAAGGATATCATCAGCAAAAAACATACACCAAGGTACATCCTCCTGTAGATGTCCAGTAAGACCATCCATAACTAAAGCAAAAAGATATGGGCTTAAAGACGATCCCTGATGTAATCCAACAGAAGTAGGAAATATTTGGTCATTCCTCCTTCAGTTTGAACACAAGTAACAGCTCTAGTATACATATCTTTAATGACTTGAATATAAGTCATATCAACACCTTTCTTCTCAAGAACTCTCGAAAGTATATCTCTTGGAACCTTATTCGTAAGATTTTTCTAAATCAATAAAAATCAAATGTAGATTCTCCTTATTATCTCTGAACTTCTCCTTCAAACCTCTCAATAAATGTATAACTTCCATAGTAGACCCGCCCAACATAAGTCCAAATTGATTATGAGAAATCTTTGTGATGCGTCTTAACCTATGTTCAATTACCCTCTCCATAACTTTAAAGTATGACACATCAACTTAATTCCTCTATAATTTGCACTCTTGTGCATCCCCTTTATTCTTAAAAATTGGGACCAAAATACTCTTCCTCCACTTCTCAGACATCTTTTTAGTTTTTAAAATAATATTAAAGAGTTTAGTAAGCCAAAAAACTCCCAAATCTCCCAAATATTTCCATACTTCAATTGGGATATCATCAGGTCTTACATATTTTCCACCCTTGGTTTTCTTTAAAGCCTCCTCAACTTCTTTTTTACTAATGCGATGATAAAAATGAAACGTTTTATTATTATTCACGATATTAAGATCACTAAGGCCGATCGTATTTTCAGAAACTTAATTAAAAAATTTATCAAAGTAACTCACCTATCTATGTTGAATATCTTTTTCTAAGAAAAGTACTTTTTGATTTTCATCTTTAATACACTTTACTTGATTAAATCTTTACTTTTCTTTTCTCTTTGTCTGACTAGTTTATACATATATTTTTCACCCTCATTAGTATATAATCTATTATAAAGATCATTAAAAACAGAATTTTTAGCAGCACATATTGTTTTTTTAGACTCCGTGCGGGTCGTTTGATAGTTTTCCCAGTTTTCTAAGTTTTTACATTTAAACCAATTTTTATAACATAACTTCTTATATTTTATCTTTTCTTCAACATTATTATTCCACTACTAACTATTTTTATTTATAAAATTTTTTTCTTTTGATTCACCAAGCACATCTTTTGCTAGTTGTTTAATAGTGCTTGTTACTTTATCCCACGCAACATTTGCTTCTTCATGAATATCCCAAATTTTGAAATCTTGAATTTTACTCATAAAAATAATTTTATTTGTGTCTTTTAAGTTTCTCCATTCAATTTTACGATGATGAGTTATAGTATTCTTTATTTTACAACTCTTAATCTTAAAAATAGAAATAATAAATGATGTTGGATACTTAAATTTTCACTTGGAATGACTTTACAATCTTTACAATTGCGACAATCTCTTCTTCTCATAAGAAAATAATCAATTTGTGTTTTATTGGATCCACTCTTATAAATAATAAGATGTTCATATCTTTTTTTGAATAAAGTATTAATAATAACAAAATCATACGCTATAACAAAATCATACGCTATAACAAAATCATACGCTAAAACAAAATCTAAAATAGCTCTACATTCTTCATTAGTTACTCCAAAACCGTAGCCACCATGCGTAATTCTGAAGTTTTCTACCACTCTACCGACATGTCCATTTAAATCTCCTCCAATAAAAATTCTTTTTTCAAGAGATATCATTTGTATTAAGTCTTCTAAGGCATTTCAAAATTTATCTTTAGACCCTGTATCTAAACCTACTTGAGGAGCATAAACACTTATAATATTAAAAATCTTAGTATGAATGATAATCATAATGTCAACTAATTAAGATATTAATTTTCCTATGAATCATAATATCAACTAATTCATAGGTTTTAAACTTGAGTACATTAATGAAATTAGTTGATATTATGATTCATAGGAAAATATCTTATGTATTCAAGAAACTAAGTGGGTTGGAGAAAATGCTAAGGAGATTGATAATTTAGGTTTTAAACTTTGATATTCTGGTAAGAGTCGCGCTAGAAATGGTGTAGGTGTTATTATAGATAAGAGTTTGAAAGATAATGTTGTAAAAATTAATAGAGTTGGAGATAAAATTATAGCCCTTAAGACTATCACTGATATTAAGATTTTTAATATTATAAGTGTTTATGCTCCTCAAGTAGGTTTAGATACATGATCTAAAGATAAATTTTGGAATGACTTAGAAGACTTCATACAAATGATACCTCTTGAAGAAAGAATTTTTATTGGATGAGATTTAAATGGACATGTCGGTAGAGTGGTAGAAGACTTCAGAAATACTAATGGTGGCTACGATTTTGGAGTAACTAATGAAGAAGGTAGAGCTATTTTAGATTTTTCTTTAGCGTACGATTTTGTTATTACTAATACTTTATTCAAGTAAAGATATGAACATCTTATTACTTATAAGAGTGAATCTAATAAAATACAAATTGATTGTTTTCTTATGTGAAGAAGAGATCGTCGCGATTGTAAAAATTGTAAGGTCATTCCAAGTGAAAATTTAAATACCCAACATCGTTTATTAGTCCTAGATTTGAAGATTAAGAGTTGTAAAATAATATAAGGAAAAATCATTCTAAAAAATTATTTTATTATTTCAAAGATGAAATTATCTTTCATATACTGGCATTTTTTATAAATTTTATAACAACTTAAAAAATCATCATTCGAAAAAAGAGGAAAAGGTTGAAAAAAAAGTAGTTTAATAGCCATTGATGAAGTTGCCAACCACTTTCATTAAGTGATTTTATCTTCCCATAATTATTAGTTGGCCAATGCATGCACGCTCTTCAAAATGGAAAGTCACACTTTAAATTCTAATTCTAAAATTTAAATATCAAATCTCAATTTTTTTTTGTTTCTTCGTAAGTGTGCTCTTATGATGGGTTATGATTGAGCACTTTTTTGGATTGCTAATATTGAAATTTTACCTTTAGTTATTGAGCTACATGATATACTATATCAACTCTTTTAGGCCTATTTGATCTCTGTTCTGCAGAGTTAAATCTAGGTAGTTTTTAACTAATTAATGGGTAAGAGTCGCATATTCTTTAATTCTTCCAACGATCCAAAATTTTGTGATTATCGAAAGGGTCTATGTGTACTTCCTCTTTAATTATGCTGTCAACTTCAAGGAAGATGAGTAGTAACTGTCAGTAGAGAATTATATCATATGCTAAAGAGTCAAATTGAACAAACTGAGTTTTGTTAACTCTGTCATATGTAATATCTTGAATATTAATAACTATATAAGTCACCATATTAATAGACAAATTAAGATGATAATCATTAGTTTATATTTTGTTAATAAAGTAAAGCAAAACACATGCTCTTCTATATATATTTTTTTATTTGGTGATTTGGTAATGCTCAGGGATAACGCAAATCAAAACATAGTCATCTTATTTTATTTTCTTTTATTGATTGATTATGGTTTACCTAGGGAGATGAGAGGATATTCTAAAGATGATTTGAGCAATTATATTATTTAAATGATATGTTCATGCTCAGAGTACTGACATCTGTTTTGGGGCTAGAGTTATTTTTAAAACTTTTGCATAATATTTTTTCCTACTTTTTTTTGGGAAAGTTGAGCTTGAAGACAACATGCACGATTTGAACTTGCGACATCACAGTGGGAAACTAAACCCTCAATCACTATACTGTGGATAAGTGCACTTCTTTCTTCTCTTAAACAAATTTTTTTGTGTATTAACAAGTCCTTTTTTCAAAAATAATTCTACTTTTTTTTCTTTTTATTTTTAAATTTTGTGCTCGTTATTGTTAGATCTTATGCTTTTTAAAACTCAACTATAATATCTCTTATCAGTTTCAACTCCTAATTGATATTTATCATCAATTCTTTTATAAGGGCCTGCTTATTTTGCTCATAAATGGATGCAGTTTATAAAGAATAGAATGTTATTAAAATGTAGTGTTTTTGAAATAATTTGGAGCTCTTTGGCTTAATGCAAAAATTTACTTTTTGGTGTTTAGTATTAAAAAAATAAATCAATTTAAAATGTGCTCGACAATGTCAACGACTTGACTGATGGTTGGTTTACGACTATGGGCGGTGGGTGGCGGGCGATGGCGATGAGCAATGACAGATATAAATTTTCATTGTGTATGAAAATCATTTAAATCTAACAAGTTCTAAATACACCGCTTTTGAATTATAAAGTGAATTCCAAATTCATCAAACTAGACGGCACAATGCTAAAAAGCCGTGCATTTGATTTTTGATTTATAGTAGAACTGCAGGAAACAAACAACCCCGAAAAATTTCTCTCAGAGCGTTCATATCCATATAAACTTACCTTGAATAACAAAATTTTCTATAACATATATGTGTTGTATAAATTCATATCTTTCAGAAAATCAAATTATTATAGTCTCATTGCTTCTTGTCTTCTTATTTGGAAGTACTAAGTGCAGTTATAAAATCATCTCCAATAATTAACTTAATCATAACTGGGTAAGTTTTGATTTTATAGCCAATGCATGCCTATTTTTTTCTAAAATCATGTACATTGCACCACCTCCTTCAGTTGGACATCATACTCGGCTTTTACCCTCTTTCACCTTATTTTTGTTTATGAAAAACACCATGGCACCAGAGATCACTGGAGTGTAACTCATTTGATAATTTTTTGCATCAGTTTTTTGTGATTAGTTTGTCAATCTCACCCCAAGCCTAGCGCACGACTTGGCCCGTGGTTTGGAGCTAATCAAGACGGAAACAGAAAATCAGACAGTGGAAATCAATTTTATTATATTCTTTTTCTATCTATAATAGTTTAACATTTAAATATTCATGAAAGAGCCACTAAAAAAAGAAAGTAAAATAATAAAAAAAAGAATTATTTATACCTTCTCATTTGTTGTTTTTGACTTTTGTACATATTATCTTCTCCTCTTCTATTCATCTTAATCAAAAGTTTAAAATATGAAGAATGTTAAAACAACATAATGAGTTATCTAAAGAAAACCTATGATTAATTTCTATAATAATCTAGGGGAAAAAAATAATATGCATGCTGGTTTCTTATATTTTATAAGCAATCCAATATATATATATATATATATATATATATATATATATATATATATATATATATATATATATATATATATATATATATATACTTATAAGCAATCTGATATGTCTATTGTTCAACTGTATGTTTCCATCTTGATTAATTCTAAATCCCGGGTCGGGTCATAACATCTAAGAGCTTAACACAAGCTTTATTTGTTCAATTACTTGAACTTTCAACTCATCTAGGCTATGAACATGATATTAATGATAATTAGATACGCGTTAGCCTTATGTCAGCCATTGGTCTAGCTTTAGAAATGCCCATTTTCTATTACTTGTGTTGTAAGATTTATTTCTTGCAAAACATTTTGAAAAACTTATATATATATATTTTCTCTTTAATTTACTCTTTTAATAATTCTCTTATATTAATTTTATTTACTCTTTTAGGTACAGTTTCCCTTGGCTCAGATTACACATGCACACACACACATATTTATATAGAAGAGTGCCAAAATAGTGCTCTGGTTATTTGCACGGGTCATTTTAGTCCCATAATATAGGGGTGTGCAAGTTTTGGTCAAAACAAAAAAATAAGCCAAACCGGACAAGTTTGGTTGATTCGGTCTGGTTTCAAAAATATATTTCAGTTTGTTATTTTTAAAATCTCAATATTTAGTTTTCGGTTTTTGGTTTGGTTTTATGTTTCATTTAATCGAAAAATCGAAAGTGGAATGCTTATTTCTATTGAAAGGATATAGAGAAGCTGAAATAAGCATCAGGAATCATAAGAAGTGCGAACAAAAAATAGAAGTAATATTTTCTCATTGCATTTTTCTTGGTCGTAACAAATATATTAGAGGAAATATGTGCTTGAAAACCTTAACTTTTCCACAACTTGATTATAACAAAATAATTACAATTTTGTCCCGAACTAGTTGTATGTGGCATAGTTTGTTTTGCTGATAGTATTGTGATTTGTTGGATGGTTTACATAGTGTGATTGAGATGCTTTTGGGCCTATAATGAGAAAAGATGCAATGAACTGCAATAACTTTCACTGTTGAATCAAATCTTTTTTTTATACGTTTGATTTTAGCATGAAAGACTAGTTTGTTAGCAATGACCACAACTGAAATACAACCGCATCATAGTGGTGTTGCCATTTTGGTGGGAACTTGTACTCACTGTAGACTATTTATTTACACACTAAGAGATAAGAGTATGAACCGAATGAACGTTATATAGCTTAGTGTTTGACTTTCAATCTTTTGCATTACCAGCTAAATCAAAAACTTTTAAGGCATTACGATGCTGGTCTTCTTCTTGATGGGAGAAACTGATATGAAGAGTTCCCTTGATATAATGAAGAATGTGCTTAATTAGTAGGAAATGGCATTGAAATGGAAGACGCATGTATTGGCATATAGGTGTGAGGATTTGATCAGTTTGGATGGATTAGTTTTCAAATTAGTTAGACTAATTGTAACTAAAATCGGAAAAATGAAACCAATCAAATTTAATTTGATTTTTTTATAAAATCAAGCTGACCAAAACTAAAATTTATTTTAGTTTAAACGGTTTGATTATAAACACAGAGAAATTTAGCTGTTAGTTGGAGACAAAATTACGTATTTTACGTGTATAGTATCAATTTAATTGCATGAATCCTCTATTTGATTTCAAAATTTTCAGTTTGTTCAGGTAAATGAAAACTAAGCCAGCCTAAAAATAGGAAACCAAATATTGAGGTTTTAAAATAAAAAATAGAAATGTATTTTTGAAACCAAACCAAATCAATCAAAACTTTTCTAATTTGATTTAGTTTTTTGACTTTGACCAAATAATGCACACCCATTACTAGAAGAGATTTGTATTCCAAAGGAAAACTCCTAGATAAGAATATTTTGTTGGTTTATCGTAGAGAAGCTGATATCGATGAATTAGATTGGTTGTCGTGGATGGTAATAGATTTATGAGATAAATATTCTCAAGAAGTGTGTGATAAAGGGCTAATTTTAAGAAGCCAAGTACGAACAATTTCAATGATATGTTTATGTTCTTGTTCATCTACCCCATTCTATTTGAGAGTATATAAATATTTGAATTAGTGCTTAATTCCCAATTACTAGAAGAAATTAGAAACATTAATTTTATTTTCTCTTCCACTAGTATAACACTTTCAATTTAGAGAAGTCATTGATAAAAGTTATAATATCTATATTTTTGAGTAGAGATTGCTAGGGATTGATTTCTTTATATATTCGGGGATTAATAATATGATGACAGTTAATTTATGTCATTGCGGGCAATCGATAATGCATGTTGAAATTGATAATGTTGAACTTGGTGCTAATGATAGTTTCAAAGGCTTGATAGTTTGTTGGTAGTCCATTTAGAATTTATAGCATGTTTGCTAGATCAACCAAGAAAAATAATAATATGATCAACCGTAGTCTTTACTTTAGGTAAACTTTGACATATTGATTGATTCTTTAAAAGAGATGTTGTATAAAGTTGGATAACTTGAGAGTAATTAGCATATATCTTGACCAGTTCTCTATGCTCCAACTTGAGAAGGGGTGTCAAAATTTTAGGAATTTCTGCTTTCAATATCTTTTAACTTTATTATTTTATATTTTTAGTAATTTCTACTTTTTTCTAGCATCAGGAATTTGTAGCTTTCCTAATGTGGGTGGGTTTTCCTTGTTATTTTTCTTGTAACCGGGTCTTCTAAAAGTGTGGAGGAATAATTTTTTTCTTTTCCCGCAAAACTACATATCATTTAATTTTTAGTATTTATATGTCTAACACATAAACCTCAATTTTAACATATATATGCCACCTTATGTATTCATGAAAAAGGTGTTTTTCACTTTTTAAAACTTTAAAATGTGTTATTTTTTGTGATAAAAAAAATTTGGATGATATAAATTTAAAAGTAAAGTTTAGGTGTTTGTAATGTAAATAAATAGGAATTGGGTGATATGTATGTAAATGCCCCTTGATTTTTGCTAGGCACAACCGATGTTGCGGCCATCTACGGCTTTTTGTTATTTGAATTAGGAAGAATATTAAGAAACTTTGTATTTATTCTTTCTTGTCTATGCCTTTGTTAACTATAAGTATAGGTTTTGTATGTACTTAGAATACTAAACATTAGTGAGTTTCGTCCGACACTTTTTTTCTGATTTTCTTTATATATATAAATCACAAAAATAATTTTAATGTATAACTTATCAGAAGAAAAATAATACCATATATGATCCAACCATGAAAAACTTGGTGAAATAAATTGCATATCATGAATTATGAACTTGTATTGCTTTTAGTGTATTGCCACCATACCCATTTCATTTTAATGCATAAGAATTTATATATTTAATTTTTAAATTTGCTCGATCTTTTAATATTATTGCATATTACTGCTTTAATAACTGTTAACAATCTCTTTTTTGAGCTGTGCATAAGTGTTTTTATGTATGTTCTTTGTTATAAACAACTGTAATATCACAGTTTTTGTTATTTTTCTTCCTGCACTATATGTTACTATTTATTTTTTTTCATGGATCATGCCTATTCAAAATATAAAATTTTCTTGTGCCTATTTAAAATATAAAATTTTCTTGTTTTTTCTTTAATACATAAATTGATCAACTGTTCCTTTTTGTTGTCTTTCACTTCTGCAGTAATAGCTATCCCCAAATGGAACTTAATGAGAATTATTATGAGAAGTTGTCCTGCGCAAACAACTGTAAAGAAACTTGTGCCATTTTGGTATTGCATGTTCTTTTTGATTTGTCCAGTTAACATGGCTTGTGGTTGGGAAAATAATTGAGTAAAGACTGGTTTTAAATAAATTTGATCTGTTTTGAGATTAGTATGTGGCACTCAGACTTAAACCAAGTTTAATAAATTTGAGACCCATTCTGTCGAATTTTTTCTGAAGGATATCCGTACTTGTTGATTGAGTTTGTTTTTATTGTCACATATGACAAGATAAAATTTTTAATTGTTCTTTGGATTTAGCTATTGTTTATCCTCATACTCATTTGGCATGGTTGCAATACTTTGAAATTAAATTGGAATGATATGATCTTCATCTTTCATCACAAAATTCAAAACAAAATTTACGTTTTTGATTTGTTTTGTTTTTTTTTTTGTAATGATTAATGTATTTTTTTCAATTGTTTGAAATTTTCGTATCATGGTCATTAGAACCATGTGTAATTGTTTTTTTCATGATAATTTTTCATGCATTATATATTTTTCTTAATTGATTTAATTACATGCTTATTGTGCGGTTTGTGATTACACTTGATTGAGATTGCAAAATCCAATAATTTTAAGTTCCAATCAATGTCCTCTTTACTTGGTTCTAATTACACACACATATTAAAAAATTACAAAAATAGTCCCCATATTATTTACGCGGTCATTTTGGTCTCAGAGCATAGGAGTGTGCATTATTTCGTCAAAATCGAATGATTCAACCGAACCGAACAAGTTTGGTTAATTTAGTTCAGTTTCAAAAATTCATTTTGGTTTTCGGTTCTTAAAATCTCAGTTAGTGATTCTGTTTTGTATTTCAGTTAACCGAACAAACCGAAAAACCAAAAGTAGAATGTTTATTTCTATTATTATGCTATGAAATACAGAGAAGCTGAAATATGCATCATGAATCATAAGAAGTGTGAACACAAAATAGAAATAATATTTTCATTCCAACTTTCTTGGTTGCAACAACTATAGTAGAGGAAATATATACTTGAAAACCTTAAAACTTCCACAACTCGATTATAGCAAACTCGATTATAGCAAAATAATTACAATTTTGTCCTGAATCAGTTGTATGTGGCATAGTTTGTTTTTCTGGTAGTTTTGTAATTTGTTGGATGGTTTTCATTGTGTGGCTGAGATGCTTTTGGTGGGAGCTTAGGTGAAGATTTCAGGAACCTGAGAATGAGAAGAGAGGTGATGAACTGAAATAACTTTCTAAAGGATGCATTCACTTTTGAATCAGTATATTTTATTATACGTTTGATTTTATTATGAAAGATTAGTTTATTGGCAATGACTAATAGCTGAAATACTATCAGAACATAGTGGTGTTGCCGTAGTGGTTGGAATTTGCAATGAAACTTTGATGAAGTTGGTGACAGTGGTAGCAAAAGCACGATAGTCAATTCCTATTAAGGATCAAACAACTGTTGATTGTTTCTTTACAAGAGATTTGAGGACGATCCAAATGAACATTTTATATTTTTGTGCTTTCTTTCAAACTTTTGTAGCACCAGCCAAATCAAAATTTGATCAGGCATTAAGATGCGGGTCTTCTTTTCGATTGAAGGGACTATAATGAAAAGTTCCCTTGATATAATAAAGTATACGCTTGATAAGTAGGAATTGACATTGTAATGAAAGATACACACTCTGTCATATAGGTGAGTTTGCGTGTCATGTACGTTGTATTTTACCTTTCAAGTGTCTTTGATTATAATCGTCTATTTACTTCCAGTAATAATATTTGTTTCTCTAATTTCAGTTCTTTTCTAGGGTTTCCTAACATCCGCCTTGCCCAAATCATCGCCGTCACCAAAAATTTTTTTAATCCTCAACCACCTCTTTCAATCTTGAAACCCTAATCATACCTCCAAGGTGATATTTGTCTGAAGCCTAATCAAGGAGAAAATATACGATGAAGTTTATGAGAAATTCACAAAAATGTGTCTACAAGATTTCTAAGGAGGATATGCAGTGGAAAACCCACCAACTATAACAGAGATTTGCTCCATTTGAAAGGAGGCGATTTGGTTGGATCACTGTAGTCACAACAGTGACTTCCAGATTGAAGGGATGGAGTGAACCTCTTCCACTATGTGAATTCCAGGGATGAACTTCTACGTTGAAGATGTGGATTGAAATATCTGAAAAGTTAAAATTTTGAAGTAAAGGCGGATTTACCATATTTTGACAGCCTGATGGAGCCTGACATTGTTATCAAGTAACTCTGGACTTTGGGCTGCGTTTTTTATTATCAGGACATCCCATCGGGCAGAATGATAAAACTAGCCTCTAACAAGCTGAAAAAAAAATACATTATTTTGGTGATAAAATTCGAAATACTTATGCTAACGAGAAGGAAAAGGATAAAATTATTACTTGTTCAAGATAAAACGGGAGATGCAGTGTCAGTTCTTACTAGCTTACTACATACCGCATGTTCAAACCTTAGTTTTAAAAATGGAGAGATTACATCATCGGGTGACTATAACTTATAGGCAGGGTTCAACCCCAGAATCATACCACCAGAGTACACCCAGGGGAACATCCAAGTTGAGGCCATCTGAGAAGGAAACTAGTTTGATGGGGAAACAGAGGGCACTAACCAACATGCCAAAATTCATCCATGCCAGAAAGTATTTTTGAATCAGATTGTATAGTCAAGAGAATGATTTCTTTCACGGAATAGGGATTAGTTGAAGAAATAGTTGGTTATCCAGGAGAAGGTGAAAATCCTAGTGATGACTATCAACTTTTGATCGACGAGGAAATGACATCATCGATTCGAGCTGAACTTAGTTGAAAGACTCTAACTGAGTTAACATAAACTATTCTAGAAGTTAGTGAGTCCGAAATAATAGACTTTCATGCATAATATGAGATCGTGGGGCCTCGAGTTGCCATTTTGCAGACGTTGAGAGGAGCATCAACAAGATTGATATTAGATGTCCAAAAGTGATATATGAGTTTGAGGAGCCAATATCAGACACACTGCAATCCCAAATAAGAGAAATTCAGACTTTTTCATATATATAGCCTATTTTTTTATTTGCCACTGCTGAGAGAGGTCCAATCTGTTTGAGATTAGACTTTTGCGTTTCTTCCAGCCCATAAGGAGTCATTGGGGTATTAAATTCAATTTAGAATTTACCCATTCCTTGCTGATTAGGTAGGATGAATGAACCACAGTGTTGGAAATTGCCTTAGAAGCTTTGGAAGAAGAAACAACGTACAGTGAAATCCGACCTTTCAAAGAAGAAGAAGATGCATCTCCTGAGTGGTTATACTTCAGTGTGGTTCAACCTGACATAGATTTTGTTCCAGAGGTGATTCCTTCTGACATGCTTGTTTATGAGATACACTTATACGAAGAGCGGAAGAAGTCAATTACAGATTTGATGGATCGAAGCTTTGTTCGCGAGAATACTCATCCATATAGAGTTCTAGTTACGATTATGTCAAAACAGGATGAGTACATATTCTATCAAGATGTGCTTTGGAGTATCAATGCCAACAAGATTGACTTATCGGGAGATTACAATGTTTCCACCACCTTCAATGTTGCCAACCTGACACCAGATGAGAAGACAAAAGCTTCGACGGATAATGTTGAAATTTTCCACTACCCCGGGAGATTGACGCAAGTGTTTACCGTAAAAAAAAGTACTGCAAAAATACTTATCACTGGAGACAAGCTGAAAAAATTTTGTTTTGCTTTATATATATATATATATATATATATATAATAAGGATCTGGAAGCATGTTAGTTTTTAGTTTTTTGTATCGGTACATGTACCGACGTCTCTTCTTTCTTTCGAAGGTTGTATCCTAGGTTTCCAAGTGATGTTTTAGTTGTATCTTGATTTCCAGGTGGTGATTATCCTTCCCGCATCCCTCTTGCTTTGCTACCACGCCTTCCTTGCTGCAACCGCTTCCACAATAGTGTCGTTGTTGTCTTCTTGCAGATCTTTGTCGTTCAACCATCCTACTCGCTGCTGCAGCTCTTGGATAGTCATTCTTTGACAGTCCCACTGTCCCACACCTTTACCACCGCTACCGCCGTCATTACTGCTCGTTGTTGCTGACCAGAGCAACCGTTTAGGCTATTTTGATGTTGTTCCATTCTCCTGGCCAAGTGTTTAGCCAAGTGTTTTTCTCGTGTTTCCCTCATTCTAGATTGCTGCCATTGTCGCAATGCGGCCCCAAACAACCAACTGATGCTGTTTGGGATGCCGCCCTGCTATTTCAACCACTCATAATCGCCGCTCCTCATCCACAGTCTGGAAACCAATTTCTTATCTTACTGCTATCACGAACAGGAGGGAGCGAAGAGATGTTACGCTTCACAACATAGGAAAGCGGGAGCGGTTGGAGCGCGACTAAGGAGGCGGGAGGCGCGAACAAGAGATCACGACCTTTCGCGATCGGGAGAGCCGTTTCACGAACATAGGAGGCGTGATCCTGTAGTGAGAGATAAGGATTGGTAGAAATTGGAGCAGGAGCGGGAACTATCGGGCTCCAACATAACAAATCTATCCCTTGGAGACCGATACACATGCCACAATGTTTTCTTTCTCAAACTGATATCCTCCACTAGTTGCGCCGTCTTTTTCTTCAACATGAATGTTCTATCTCTACAACTCAAAGCATCTGTCTTTACTCCAGAAGACCAATTAAAGCTGCACACATCTTCAGTTTCTCAAGAGTAACACCTTCAGTCAACATATCAACAATGTCCAAATAGCCTTGCACCTCCAAGCTATTTCCTGGATTACTCTTGTCTCTGCTTACAAATCTCACTGCATGGGCAATATCCTGCCTCTGCTGAAAGCTTTTTTCAACAAATCTAGCATTTTACCTCTTATTGTCATCAAACTCAGTCTTCACCTGGTACACTTGTTGTGTAATTCTTTCTTTCATGGTGGAAATTCTACCAGTTCCCACTTGCTCGAACATTCATCTTGCAAGATTTCTTTATAACTCTGTGATTCTTCACCATCTATCTGTGGAACAATAGGAATGAGTGCCCCGAACCTTCTCTCTTCTTCACTTCCATCATCAACAGAACTATGAACTGCCAGTAATAATACATCATGTACTTCTTCAAATACCATATTTGCACTATCATTCTCCATATTCTTGGGATTCCTACAGTTCCTCTTTATGTGACCAGCCTTGCCATAATTCCAGCAGATTGTCTGCTGATCAAACTTTGATTTTGATCTTCCTTTATTTGAGTTTCTGTCATGCCATCTCCCTCTAAAATCAACATTCAGTGACGAACTCGTAACTGAGATCTCGCCAGAATCTTTCTTGCGAACCTCCTCAGCCAAAATAAAATTACAAATATCATCACATTTCCATTTAGATTTACCTGCAGAACTGCTAACTGTCATTTTCATGACTTCCCAACTATTTAACAACAATGTCAACAATAACAACACATGTATCTCATTATCAAAATCAATTTCAACAGACGACAATTGATTCATAATAATATTGAAATCATTCAGGTGTTGAGCAATAGAAAGACCTTCCACCATCTTCAAATTGAATAACTTTTTCATCAAGTACACATTGTTATTCGTCGATGACTTTTCATTCATACTTGATAAGGCTGTCATGAGATCTACGGTCGTTCTCTCTTTGACGACGTTGTATGCAATGAACCTCGATGGGGTCAATCGAATAACCCCCAAAACTTGTCGATTTAACAAATTTCATTCAGTCTCATCCATCTTTTCAGATCTTTTCTCAAATAACGGAAGATGAAGTTTCTTCCCATAAATGTAATCCTCTATCTGTATCCTCTAATAACCAAAATCTGTGTCATCAAATTTCTCGATCCCTGAAACATTCACTTCATCTGTAACCATCATTGTTTCTCAGATCCAAACAAAGTTCTGATATCAGTTGTTGCGAGATCTAGATATATACCAACTGATGTGACATATATATAAATCAAACAGGAGAACGATCGACGAAGCGAAAAATAGAACGAGAAAAATTCACACCAGAAAACAGTAACAGTGGAACATACAGATTTATGTGGTTCGACAAATTGCTTATTTTCACGGAGTTGCACAGGATTTTACTACTTGAGAAATTTACACAAGTCAATCACCTAGATTTAAAAGAGGAATCTCTCACTTCTACTTTGTTGCTCTCTCTTATTCTCTCTTTTTTCTTTTCTCTCTACACCGAGAAACATCGAGGAAACTCTACACCGAGATACATCGAAGAAGATAAACTTACAAGAGATTTAAATCTAATTTCTCTTCAGCCACAAGCCACCAAGAAGAAGCTAATGGAGAATAATCTTCTTCTTCTTCTTTCTTCTTCCTTCACCACAAGGAACTACCTCTTGAACTTCTCCTCCTTCTATCCCGAGGAAGCCCGAAGAAGAACACCAACCGTGACTTCTAAAACGGAAGGAGAGTCGTTCGAAACCTTTTATCACAAACAGGAGGGAGCGAAGGGATGCTACGCTTCACAACATAGGAAGGCGGGAGCGGTTGACGCACGACTGAGGAGGCGGGAGGCGCGAACGAGAGATCGCGACATTTTACGATCGGGAGAGCCGTTTCGGGAAACATAGGAGGCGGGATCCTGTAGTGGGAGGCAGGAGCGGGAGAAATTTGAGCGAGAGCTGGAACTATTGAGCTCCAGCATAACATAAGCCCATCTCGACACATAATTTTCACAAATCTAATGAGCTTTCTTTGGTGAGGCAGTGAGCCACTTGTTCTCTAGTGGCTACACGACTTACCTCTAGTAGTCCATTATTCAGTTTATCCTTGATGAAGAATCCATCACTCTTCACATGTTTGGTTCTATCGTGTTGCATCGGGTTCTTGGAAGAATCCATCAATCTTTTTTGTACTTAGCTTAGACTTTTGGTTAATTAGAGAGACTGCAGGTTTGTCCCCCCAACATCTCTGTTTTCATGTGAAGATCTAGTACATACTTTCTCCAGGACTAGATAATCCCCTCAAGTCCACGAGTCACTTCAATCCCAAGAAAGTATCTGAGATGTCCAAGATCCTTCACATCAAATTCATTGTCCAATCTTACCTTTAGTTGGATAATCTTTGACTCATCATCATCGATGACGATGATGTCATTAACATACACATCAAGGATAGTGGTGTGACATTCATGTTGTTGAAAGAATGTCGTATGATCTGTTATTTACTGAAATCACATGCTCATCATTGCCTCTCTAAACTTGTCAAACTTGGCTTGAGGAGATTCCTTCAAGCCCTATACCGACTTCCTGAGCCTACATGTCTTGCCTCTATATGGATTGTATCGAATCTTAGTGGTATCTCTATATATACCTTCTAGTAACTCACCAGACAGAAATGCATTTTTTGCATCAAGTTAGTGTAATCTTAACCTACCATTCACTACCACATAAACACGTGTCATCACTGTGCTTATCTTTTGTTGTTGGTGTAAATTTTTCATCATAGTCGATGTTATAGTCTGATTGCATATTTTCATTACTAATCGTGTTTTATATCACATCACCTTCCCTTCAGGAATTTGCTTAACTGTGAAAATTCAATTGCACCCAAATGTTTTTTTGCCCACTGATTGCGACACTATCTCCCATATTCAGTTCTTATCGAGAGCCTTAAGTTTTTCATGCATAGGGTTGTAAGTGAGTTGAGCTGGCTCGTGTTTGGCTGGTTTGAAATCGACCCATGCTCGAATTCGGTCCGTGTTCGAAATTGACTTATGAATAGTGTGTTTGTGTTCAACTCAATTTAAATACTATTGTTCGCGTTCAACTCGTGTTAGGATCGAAATATACTCGTTAAAATTTGTTGGAAATAATAGATATTGGGTGTTGAATTCAAATCTGCACTAACTATGTAATATAAGACACAGAGTCACATGACCACACGAGCTGTTATGATTTAAACTTAGATAAAAAAAATACATAATATATTATTGTACTAATAATATATATAATTTCGTAATTCCAAGCTAAAATGAGCATAATACGAGTGAACAAAGAGTAGTTTGTGTTCGACCCTTTTATAGCTCGAGCTTAAAAAATATTCGTGTTCGGCTCGTTTACTTAACGAACGAGCCGAATATGAGCTATTTAACGAGCTGAACACGAGTTGTTCGTAAACAAAGATATTTTTTGACAGCTATATTCATGCATAGCGCCTTTTCACTCGAGCTCCTTCTCAGTAACCTGCCAACACTTAGGTGTAGAGACAATGTTCAAAGATGCAATAAATGTTTCATGTAAATGAAATATGTTTGGATATGACACAAAGTTAACAATGTTATGTTTCCACTCAAAACGATCGAGAGGATGTCTCACATTGCTTCAAGAGGTCCTTAAAATTGGAGGGTTAGGAGGATGAATCATATCACGTAGGAGTTTTGAGTCGGATGTGGATGGTGCAGGTGTCTCAAGAGTCGAGAAAGAAAAGGACTAGCTGGAACAAGTGACACTGCAAGCATCGTTCCTTCATTTTGCTTTCTTCTTCATGTACACGCTTTTAGCTCACCTTCAGCCTAAATCCCACCATCTCTTGGTTTACTCTCGTTTTCTGACTTTTCAATTGATTCTTCCCACATCACTGGACAAGTTATTGCTCCCACTTGTGTCACTCTCTCACCATTGTTACTCACCCTCCTTGCATCATATATTTAACCTTTGGTGAGTCATCAAAGAGTGAGATCACCCGTTAGGTGTATTATGGTTCAAATTCTCTAAATGACACATCGATGCTCAAAAACATCTTCTCAATTGGGCTTCAAGAGACATAAATACCCCTTTTGGTCGTAGAATAGCCTACGAACGCACATTTCACAACTCTAGAATTCAGCTTCTTTACTGATGATCTGTTATCCTTCACAAAACATACACATGCAAACACCTTCAATGACAATATCTTGCTTTTATCTTCTTTCAACATTTCATAATGAGATTTCAAATCCAACACTCTGGAGGGCATCATGTTGATTAATTGAGCAATTGTTGAAACTATTTGTCCCCATAAGTGTATTGAGACATTCATTACGATTATCATGCTTCGGGCTACCTCTAAAAGATGTTTATTCTTTTTGGTTACTACTAGTGTGTATGAACATGTGGTTTGATGCTTTATCTTCTGTGTTGACAAGTATTCCCTAAATATTTTAATGGTATACAGTCCCATTATCAGATTTCAATGCCTTCAATACTGCGCTATACTGAGTCTAGATTGTCTTGTGGAAGTTTTAAAGCAAACAAACACATTATTTTTTTTATCAAATATAACCATGTAACACGAGAAAAATAATCAATAAATGCCATAAAATATAAATAACCATTCATAGAACTTATAAAATAAGGTCCTCATACACTAGATTATATCAAGTTAAAAACAACAAAACTCTTATTTTCATAACTGATATAAGAGTTCATAGTAAATTTGTCAAACTCACAAGCATCACAGACAAGTTTTTGTCTATTTGTTTATTCATATAAAGAAAAATACATCTGACTCAATAAACTAAAACAAGAGTGTCTCATGCTTTTGTGATGTAGCAAATACACATTCTCCATACTTCTTCCAGATTCTCGTATTCCAACACTCTCTATCACGAATTTCAAAGCTGAGTTCATCCCCTTTCGGTCAAAGTACTACAGTTTGTTATGTCACATTTCAGTCCTAAGTGTCTGGCCCGTACCTTTCTCTCGGAAGATCACCTTAAGAATATCAAAATAAACAACACATTTTAATTGAATAATAATGACACTAATGAATAAAAGATTCACTGAAAAGAATGAGCAAGCAATATTGGACAAAATATTTTAATGCATAGCCCTCGCTGTGGCCTTACCAACTACAAACTGTGTACCATTAGCAGTTTGATGCTCCATGTTCTCTTCCACCTACCTTTCTCTTTCTTTATGTGGCCTAGGACAAGTTTTGCTATTATGCCAAATTTCACCGTAGTTGTAGCACTTGCGAGTCTCCCCTTAGACACCTATCATACCTGAGCTCGAGACAGCAAAAGCAAATCACACACCTAGAAGTCCTCTCCGCTCGGAGTGTAGCTTCATACTACTCTCCTTTTGTATCATCGTAGAAATGGCCTTATCCAAGGAATTGACAGTCGCTCGAGCTAGGAGGACAGATTGCTGATTGAAGGTTGGGTTCAGATGGGTCTGAAACTACATAGTTCTTATCTGTGAAAATATCTCTTTTTTGCACTCTCGATTGTCATTATCTCGTCATTGGTGATAAGTGATCAAGATCTGCCCACAACTGCTTCGACTCTATGGAGTACTCTTGAATCAATTTATCATGCTTAACCATTGCCTCTATATCACACTAAATTTGGAACACCCTCGTGGTTTTCAACTCCAACATAGTTTATCTTCGGCTTCAACTAGATGTCGTTGACCTTTAGAATGTCATCTACTGATGAGACAATCGATTGAACCATCGAGTCGAGTAGCAAGTTCTAAAGTAAGGCATGTCTGCTCGTTTACTCATCCCTCTCAACACTATCATTTTTTGGCTCGACCCCGTTAGATATATCTATCCTCTTCCCTACTGTGCGAACCTTAATCCGACGTGACAAACTCAGATATGTGGCTTTTCCATTAAGTTTTAGATCCACAAGAGGGAGATCTAGCTTCACCTTTGTTAGAGCACATGCTAAGGTAACAATACCCGTCAAGATGCTAGCTCCCTATTTGAGCCTGACCAAGACCTTTAGAATTTCAAGATTTATCTTACTCGAAAGTTCCAATTCTTGACCTCCCACACTTTTTTGATCTCCTGACGTACTCAATCACAAGAATCCAAATTAATATTACTTTGATCACATGTGATTTCCTTCTACAAGTTCGTATGATCCGCTTTACCTTAGCCCGCATGAAGCCATAACCCCTTTGCCTCGTTCGCAAAACTGTAGCCGCTTTGATTGTTCTCCTCCCTGTCGTTGAGTGGAGCCCTAGAAATGAAGCCCTGCTCCACCGCTCTCCTGAATCTCGACTAGCAATTCCATGCGTTTCTCATGGTTATAATCACTTGAGAAGGCAACAACAAGACAGATGCATACGAAAGACCACTAGAAATGAAGCCCTACTCCGCTGCCTTCTTCACTCTCGAGTCGCAATTCCACGTTGTTTCTTCGACTGCAGTTCGTTGAAAAGGCACCAACTAAACTGCTGAATATAAAAAACCACCAAATCGGCTTACTCCTCCCTGTGTATGCCTTTGTTGGCTCTAACCGTGACTATTTTGAAGGATCAAAGCGGAAAACTGGGCGTTTCAGTTCTTTTTACGCCATTCCAAGACCACTGCTGCTTCGCAAGAAAGTCATCGAAGACAGATAAATCGAGCTGGTGGTTAGGTCTTCTATACTAAATTGAAAATTGCTCTCTCAAAAATCTCATTTGTACAATCATAACAAGAGCTTAAGTAGTGTATTACAATATTTTACAAAAAAACCCCTAACTTCTTCAATATTCCACTTTTACCAATAAAACCTTAAATAAGGTCCAATTTTCAACAGCATGTGGTGGCATATTGTGAGCATTCGGTGGGTTTGGATGGATCAATTTTCAAATTTGTCAGGTGAATTACAACCAAAATATGAAAATCGAAACCAATCAAAATTTAATTTGTTTTTTTATAAAATCAAACTATCAAGCCCAAAGTTAATTTAGATTAAAAGGTTTGATTATAAACAAACTGAAATTTAGTTGTTAGTTGGAGTTTGTTTATGAACAAATATAAAAATTACATATCCTACACATACAATATCAATTCAATTGCATGAATCCTCTATTTAATTTTAAAATATTTTGTTTGCTCAATTAAATGAAAACTTAACCGAACCAAAAATCGAAAGCTGAAAATTGAGGTTTTGCAAACCAGAGTTAGAAATAATTTTTGAAACCGTACCAAATCAATGGAAGTTTTTCTGATTAAGTTGTGATTTTTTGGTATTGACTAAATAATGCACGCCTCTACTAGCATAGCTTATTAATAACTAATGATGTCTAGCCTTGTGGCGATAGATTTTGGAGAGATTCATCAAGCTGTAAATACAAACCATGATCGGAACATATTAGTAGATTCGAAACAACATCTGATGGAAACTTCAATGGCTAAGGATTAGAGATTGGTTTGCAATCACTCATACTTATGTCATGAAAAGTTTATGCATTTGGTTTGACTAAAGATAATTCATAAAGCAATTAGAAAATAGACTTTATATTTTTTCATATTAAAATGAACACTGAAGTTTACGAATGAGAGTTGGCATAACATCTTAATTGTTACCGGTCGGAAAAATTTTGTGGACATAAACAAAGAAAAAAGACATTTTTAGATTGTTATAGCAGCAAATAGGGTTTGTAGAGCTGCAAGTGAATCTTTTTTTGCAGGTAACTAGAAATAGTGGTATACCTTTATCGTAGAGCTATACCTTTATCGTAGAGCTTGTTTGAGACCGTAAATGACTTTCTTTACTATACAAACATGATTGGAATATTAAGAATCATTGATTCCTTTATCATATATGCAACCAAAGACTCTTAGATGACAATATTGATGTGGATGAGTTAGATTGGTTTTCGTGGATGTTAATCGATTTATGGGATAAACAATATTAAAAAGTTTATGTGATAAAGAGCCAACTTTAAGAAGCCAAGTGCGAAAAATTTCAATAATATGTTTATGTTTTTATTCGTCTACCCCATTCTCTTTGAGAGTAAATAAAAATTTTTATTAGTTCTTATTTCCCCATTACAAGAAGAGATTTGGAACATATTTTTTTTATTTTGCTCTTCCATCATTAACTCATTACTTTTTTCTTAGAGAAGTCATTGATAAAAGATATAATATCTATATCCTTGAGTAGAAATAGCTAGGGATTGATTTCTTTATAGAGTCATGGATTAATAATATGATGCTAATCCATTTTTTATCATTGTAGGCAAGGGATAAAGCTTGTTGAAATTGATATTGGTGAGTTTAGTGCTAATAATAGTTTCAAAGGCTTGATAGTTTTGTGATAATCCTCTTAGAATATATAGTGTGTTTGCTAGATCAATTGACCAAAATAGCAATATTATCGACTGTAGTTTTTAATTTGATTGATTCTTTATAGAGATGTTGTAAAGTTCATTTTCTAGTTGGATAACACGAGTGATTAGTGGATTGTAGGCACTCCTGCAAAATTGAACAAATCTTCAGGTTTGATTAAAGGGTCGAGACATAAGAATAGAAGCTAAAAAAATCCTCTCCAAAAATCAGTGTTGTCTGTGAAGCAAAAACATGAGTAATATGGCTTGTGATTGGGAAAAAAAAAAATGAAGTAAAGACGGTTTTAAAATAAATTTGATATGTTTTGAGATGATAATGCGGTAGTTAAGACTTAAAAGCAAATTTAATGAATTTGAGACCCAGTCTGTCTAATTTTTTATTAATGATATTCTGTTGTGCAACTTGCTGATTGAGTTTGTTTCTATTGTCACATTTGATAAGATAGAATTTTAAATTTTTCTCTGGATTTAGCTATGGCTTATAGTCGTATTCATTTGGCATGGTTGCAATGCTTTGAAATTAAATTTGAACAGTTTGTTGGCAGCTTGATATGATCTTTATCTTTCATCACAAAATCCAATACAAAATTTACATTTTGTTTTGTTTGGTTTTTTTTAATAATTATTGTATTTTTCCTATTGTTTGAAAGTTTCTTATTATGGTCGTTAGGACCATGTATAAATATCAGTTTCATTTTTATTTTCATGTTTTATATATTTTTCTGAGTTGATTTGGTTACATTCTTAATGTGCAGTTTGTAATCACATCACACTTTGTTCAGATTACAAAATCCAATAATATTAAGTTCCAACCAATGTCCCTTTAACTTGGTTCGTATTGCACACACATATATGTAGAAAAGTGCCAAAATAGCCCCCCTTCGATTGTTTGCACGACAATTTTGTCTCAGAGTCTAGAGTCTGCATTATTTGGTCAAAATTGAATGACTGAACCGAACTGAAAAATTTTGTTGATTTGGTTTGGTTTTAAAAAATACATTTCAGTTTTCGATTTTTAAAACTTCAATGTTTAGTTTTCAGTTAGTGGTAAACTATTTCCTTACACACCAAGAGATTAGAGTATGACCCAAATGAACATTATATCACTTTGTGTTTGACTTTCAATCTTTTGCATCGCCAGCCAAAGCAAAATCTGAATAGGCATTAAGATGCAGATCTTTTATTTTGATGGGAGAAGAATGTAATGGAGAGTTCCCTTGATATAATGAAGAATTCGCTTGATAAGTAGGAAATGACATTGTTTTGGAAGATGCATGTGATGACTGATCATTTGGTGGGTTTGGATGTATCGGTTTTTTAATTGGTCTAACTGATTGCAACTAAAAATCCGAAAAATGAAACCATTCAAAATTTAATTCAATGTCTTTTACCGAACCAAATTTAGTTCAGTTTAAACGGTTTGATTATAAAAAAAAATTAAAAAATTTTTGTTAGTTGGGTTTTGGTCATGAACAAACATGAAAAATTACATTTCTTACATGTATAATATCAATTTAATTGCATGAATTTGTCTATTTAATTTTGATTTTGTTCGGTTTGATTTAAACTTGACCGAACCAAAAATCAAAAACCAGTTATTCAGGTTTTGCAAACTAAAAATAGAAATGCATTTTTGAAACCGAACCAGATCAATCAAAACTTATTTGATTAGGTTTGGTTTTTTAGTTTTAACCAAATACTGCACAGCCCTACTGACATACCCTTTTGATAGCTCATGAGATCTTCTCTTGTGACGATAGATAGATATTGAAGAGATCCATCAAGTTGTAAATATAAACCGTGATTAGAACGTAGTAGTAGATTGGAAGCAACATCTGATGGAAATTATAATGGTAAAGGATTAGAGATTTGTTTACAATCACTCATACTTGTGTTGTGAAAACTTTATGTATTTGGTTTGATTGAGGATAATTCATAAAGAAAGTAGGAAATAGACCTTATATTTTTTCATGTTAAAGTGATGGTGAAGTTTATGAAGGCGAGTTGGCATAGATCTTGATCGTTAC
>NEWO01000126.1:433811-455055 GCA_003013225.1 Phalaenopsis aphrodite | reverse complement strand
TTTAATTATGATTAATAAAATATTCAGTTCAAAAATGAATTATAATAAATAAATAAATAAAAAAGAAAAGGAAAAGGAAAAGCAAAAAGCAAAAAGGGAATCTGGATCCAGCTAAACGGAAAGCATGATTGGGTGCATGATGAATTGGTTGTGGTTGTGGTGGGAGACAGTTAAGAGTGAAGAGGGAAATGGTTTGCAAATCTGTGGGGGGAGAAACAGAGGGGAAAATACGCCCAGGAATGCGACAAATCTCGGGGAAAGGAGGGTTGATGGTGACACACTTTTTGTGAAGGGGGGACGAAAGTGCAAAAAATATATATAGAGAGTAGGTTTGCCACGCAACAAATTTATATAAAATATATATTAAATGTAAAACTATATTATTTATTTACATAATTGTTAGTTTAAGCTAGTATATTTTATGACTTATTTTTTGAGGCTTAGATGCCACCCAATTCTAGGGCTGTGAATTTAGATCGAAGATTGGTAATCAGACGAAAATTAATTTTGAATTTTAGTTCGGATTGAGATCAGATCTAAATTCTTAGCCATATTGATGTTAGGGCTAAGAATTTAGCAAAATTTAACTCGAAGATCATTAATCGCTCGAAAATTGATTCAGATTTTGGGTTGGATCGAGTAAAATGGGTTGGATCGATCATTAACTGTTTTTTTGAGCTGGCCCAACTCGGCTCGAAATCGGATCTTTAACAGACTAGCAGCCCTGCCCAATTCATTTAAGTAAACATCTTTAACATCAAACTTTTATTTTTTACATTTATAATATCATTTATCTATTTAATTATGAGTAAGTAAGACTTTAAAATTTGGGGGTTAGATGTGTAAATACATAGGAATTGAGTGTTATGTATATAAAATTTTAATTTTAATTTTAATTTATTTATGCTGATGTTGTGGGTGCTGTCCTTTTAGATATTACCTATTTTGTCGCTTTAGTTATGGGGTTTTAATCTAACTATTTAAAATTTGATGTCTGATTATTTGATGTTGTTAGGGGCATGTACTTGAACTGTTTGGATGATTTGATTAATGAACCAGTTGATCTAATTAATCTTGATTATTGAACATTAATTGAATTAGTATATTATAATAAAAAATAATTGTTTTTGTTGTGGGCCTGAAAATTTATGATGATGACGTGACAATAATTGATCGTCTTAGCGTTGCACGAAGATCTAATATATATGTATGAGAGAAAAATAGAGCGAGTAGACATCGATATTTTTACATGGAAAAATATTAAGAAGGAAAAGACCACGAGGCTTTTACTATCTTTTTATGAGTATAGGGATACATCATTCTCTCACCAGAGTGAAAACGGGGTTACATTTTTAAACGAGAAATTACACTAGTCATTATATAGCTAAGAAAATTTATGTAATAAGAAATTAAACAACAATTATAGTCTGGTTACAACGGTTGCAAGCAATGGTTGTCGATGGAAGGTGGTTGGAAACGGGCGGTGGTTGATAGTGGACTGTGGCTACAGAGATCAGTGGTTGCTCGTCCGGTCCTCTCTCCAAAATAGACTTTGGATTTTATATAAGTTTTTTTTTCTCATCCTTAGTTTCCTCTTTTCATTAAAGGAATGGGCATTTTTAAAGTTTTTTAGGGAGGGGCATTTTAGTCTTTAGATGCATAACTTCTCTAAGGACTTGATCTGACGGTCCATGTTAAGCCCCCTTGATCATAGATAATTTTTTAAGGATTTGAGTGCTTTAATGATCGGTTTTGAAATTGAGCAGTCTCAGAATTGTTGGATTTCTTTTATCGAGACGCTTGATTCGACAATAAATATGTCAAATTTTGAGTTCATTTTACCACTCAATTGACGACACAAAGCATCTAATTATGCTTTGATGGCTTGTCATGGGCTTGATTGGACTTGGAATGAACTAACTTTGAAAATTGACATCATTGGATTCTCCACGCGAGACGATTAGTTTGATTTCATAATAAACATGTTGAAATCGAGGTACGAATGATCTTTAATTTAAATTCAGATGACCTCCTATCAAAAAATGCATTGAGATTCATTTTTAATAAAAATTTCATGAAGATTGCACATCAAAAATGCTTCAGCATGAATCTCGATGAATACAATGAATTAAGAGAAAAAGAAATACATCTAGGACAACCCGTTGGCAAAAGACCAAAAGATCTATTTGATTAAGTGCAAACCTTAAACCGGGGCTAGGGGCCAACCGGGTGTGTATCAAGTTGTTAAGTAATTAAAATGAACTGAAAAAATTAAATATATTTTCGTTAAAATAACTCGTAGAGTATTAAAAATGTGTAATTTGAAAATTTAGCAAACCAAAATTATCTTTAATCATTTTCAATTCATTTCAGAAAATTAACAACTTGACGCTCAAAACTTATCGGGACGTAAATTGGCTGTACAATGCAAATGCACGCGTATCACGTATCGATTCCACGATGAAAGGGCTAAGAACAATTATGATTGACTAGTTTACTAAACCTCTAAACCTAGTTCAGCGTGATGACCAACAGAAGATTGTTTCTTAAAATCCTACTTAAAAACAATAATAAAAGACAAAGATGCGTTTGGAGAATACAAAAAATATGGCAAATAAATTTAATGTCTTCAAGGTATGCGAGGTTCACTCTCCTGTGACTTAGGTAATGTGGTGATTCATGATTTTCCTAGACTTTCCGTAACGTGATTGTTGTCAACATGGATAAAAACTTCTTCTTATGTTTATGTCTAAGTCAAAAGAAGGCTTGAATCTATGAAGTTGAGGCTTCCTCAATTCTCATGACATCCTACTTATTTGTCTTTATCCCCTTTCTAAGTTGTAAAACCCAGATAAAATATGTCTATTGTTATCTAAATTTTGTTGTTAAACATTTCGTTCCTTTGCGTAACGGGTAGGAGTCACGCATCACAAAATATTTTAATATCCTAATTGATCAGATCAGGAGTAAATGAAACTCTATGGTTAACATAACAACACAAGAGCACTGATGTCTCAAGAAAATGATACAAGGAAATAAATTATCTGAGAAAATCACATCCCATAAATCATAGAGGTGCAAATAAAAGATTAGCTACACATGATAGAAAGAGCACCGGAAAAACAACCCAACAAAAGTCATTGTTATAAGTGAAACTGAAAGGTAAATACTTACAAAATAATTTATTCCCTCATTCATAGAAGTCAGCTCCTTTCTCATACAATAACCTCTCAAAACATATAAAAAATAATAAAAATAAAGGTAAAAGAAACCTTGAGACCTCAGCCCCAAGAGAGGAAGAGGAAACCTAAGGAAAATTCTTAAAAACTCCTTCAGCTAGCTCGAACTCTCCTCTCTGCCTAAAGATCTTTCAATTCATGCTTTAGCTTCCTTTTTAAAAATTCAACAAAAATCTGTCTAAAAAACCTTTCAAAATAACATCTAGAGGGTCCATTATCATGGTCTCGCTAGACCCCAGTGTGGCCATGCTCGAAACCGGCGTGGTCATGCTCAGATCAAGCATAGTCACGCTAGACAACACTATTTTGCGTGTTTTGACGTTGTTTTGTGTATTTGACACCTACAGCCTGCAGAATAATACAAAGAACCTTTAACAAGCATAAAATCATGATAAATGAGGTAAAATAGCATGTAAAATGCATGACAAAAAATATGTTAACTCAATTTAAAATTTACGCATGTCGCAAGGGCGTAGTAAGATGTTGTAGTTGCAATGAAACACATAGGTGTATGCTGTAGTGTAGAACTATGAGGAGAAAACTTCTGAAGTTTTGAGTGGTCACAATATTCTAAGCATGACAATTGCAAGCAATTATTATAGAGTGTTATATTGTTCTTGGGGTGTGTTATTGCACCATCTTTGAAGCGCTTTGTTACAATGTCTTGAGGTTGCGCGCACCACATTCAGATACTTAGTTCTACTGAATTTGGGGTGCGTCGTTATACCGTAGGATTCATCCAAGTTAGTAAGGGCAAGTGACGGTGTTCGACGATGGCCAACAAGCAGTGTTTGAGTAGGAGCAAAATTTATTCGTGAGCTCTTCGATTCAGAACATCACTAATTCAACTTATTATTCTTCGGGCCCAACTCTAGCTTGTGGTTCCCACCCCCTCCCCCGATCTCCCTTTTATGAAGGGGGTAATACTCTATTTATAGACTACATGAGCATCTTCTTTTACAAATAAGACATGAGTCCGGACCACTCCATATGATGACCCTGAGAGATTCCCTTGACCAGATGATATTCTGTAAACATTTAAAATTCTTAACGACTTCATAATAGTGTGATTTCAAGCTCTTTGAATTCATCTCATCAAGACAATTGATTTGACTCTAAGTATATCGGATTTAGAATCCCTTTGACATTCCAATTGGTCACCAAAAACTCTCAAAATTCACTTAATAACTTGATTTGACTCAAATTGGTCAATTTTAGCGTTGTTGGGTAAGTCTCATTTAGTAGGTCAGTTTGACTAATAGTTTGTTAAAATTATAATTATTGATAATATTTAATTTAAATTTAAATATTTTTTATTCAAAAATGCTCCAAAATATGTTGTATCAAGTATGTATCTACAATAGTTTGTTAAAATCTCAACATTCATGTCAAATAACAAAATTTGTTGATATCGTATCAAGTATATATATATATATATATATATATATATATATATATATATATATATATATATATATATATATATATATATATATATATACTTAATTTGACTTCTTCTGTAATGTCCAAATTAGAGCAAAAGTGGCATCTGCTTTAATGAAAAAGATATAGGGGCCTTTTACATACAGACCCCGCAATTCTTATGTATTTATATATCTACCAACTAAGACGGTCTTGCAATCATTTAAAATATATTTGTTGTAGATAAGTTATTTTTTTTGAGAAAAATGAACAATAAATATGATCGGAAATGATTTTATCTACTAATGAGTCATGATGATATGTCATACTATAAAATAATATTAGTGGTGGAGAATATTTCTATTTATGATTTCTTAATAATATAAAAGAAATTTTAATTCATCATGCAATTTATATCTTATATTTTGTTTGAATAGTAAGAATTTTAGTTCTTTCTTCTTCTTTTTTTTAACCTTCCAATCATTGCAAATTTTTTATAAACCTAAAAACTATGTAAATATTTATTAATTTTTCATTTTTTTATAAATCAAATTAAGTTATTATTATTTTTTTTTTTGTGGAGTATTTGAGCGAGAGTAGGCATGTCAAAATAAAGATATTAGATATATGATTTATATAATAATACATTATACATATTTAAGTCTAAGTTTAAATCATTATAGTTTGTGTGGTCATGTGATTATGCGTCTTTTATTGTATAGAAATCGTGCATGTTCGAATTCAACACCCTTCATCTATTTTTCTAATAAATTTAAAAGGGTCAATTTCGAGTCTAACGTGAACGCACTATTCACAAGCCATATCGAACGAGCTGAACCCGAGCTCAATCTAAGCTTGCTCGAGCTCAACTCGTTTATAGGCCTAGCCATGGGCCCATTTTTAGTTTTACAAGCTTTATTAATCATTAAAGAATTCATGAAGACGAGAAATTCTCTTAGAAAATTTGTCTAGTATTTATAAGATGTTTGTATACTTGGAATGTAGGTTTTGAGTAAAACAAAGTAAGTTGTAAATGATATTTTAGAAGAAAAAAATTATAATAAATTATGGGTAGTACACCAAAAATATGTTAGCGCAAATCTTGTGGAAACTTGATAGGTCAAAGAAGGCGTGATCAAAGTAGACCCACTAACGATTAAAGTATAGAACATGTGAGCCAGAACCATGTCGGCTCAATTTTTCCGGAGCAGAATTCAAAGTCGATCAACATACCACAGAAGCTGAAAGATTTTGTTGACCGACAAATAGCTTGAGTCAGCCCACCATTTGAACCCAATAGAGCCTGCCAATCAGCCTATCATCGATCCAAGGATTTTCTCCTGCAGTTGGCCGATCGGGAGAAAGGGGTGAGCTGAAGACTTATTTATTTATTTATCTATGTGTATTTACTTTTGACTAGATTATCCTGTAACGTCTTTAATAAGACACGAGCAAGCACATATTTATACTTTTTGTATCCCCTCCTTTTGTCTAAGGGGGTCATTTTTTACAATAAAAAATGCTAATGAATCAGTGACAAAAACTCTAGAAGCTTTAATTTATCGTGTACTCTCTTTCTATCTATCTACCTCTTTCTAAGGACAATCTTATGTATTTACATGTTTACTGTCTAAATTTTAATTTTTTTTTATATTTATATCACTCAGCCCTCTCATTTCACTCTATATATATATATATATATATATATATATATATATATATATATATATATATATATATATATATATATATGTATTTAAAAAAAGAAATATATTTTTTAATGCGAATTGTAAAAGTGATATATACATGTAAAAATTAAAGCTTATGTAAAAACATATGAATTTAGAGGTATGCAAGAAAATCTTCCTCACAATTTTAAAGTGTAAAATCGTAAAGTAGTTAGTTTGGAGCTGCAGACAACAATAGCCCACAGAGGTTTGTCCATTCCCTCCTCACTTTCTAAAGAGCCCAACCAAGACATTTGAGCAAAGTCCATTTAACCTATTGATTATAAGGCCCAATTTATCCTGGCCCACTATGTTAGCTGGACCGTTTCTTAGAAAATTATTTTGGGAAGTTTACATTCATGGGACAGAATTCCTATGTATTTACCTATCTAACACTTAAGAGAATAATATTTGTCATCATAAAATTAGTGCGATAAATATATGCATGAAAATTTGTATTATAATAATAATAATTTTCAGTAACATTAAAAATTTTGAGTACAATGTATGTAAATACAAAAATATTGGTGTTCGATATATAAATTCATAAGAATTGTGTGATGTATATGTAAATTCTCAAAGCAAGCCCTCTAATAAATCGTTGAAGTCAGTTTGGTGAGACTGAGGATCTGTTTGAGGCAACTACATCTTATTAAAAAACAGTTGTGAAACTGCTGAATAATAATCTAATGCTCAAAAAATTATGATGACTATTATATACATTTTTTAATGTTAGACTGTGGTTAGAAAGCTGCCACCGCAAATGACAAAAAATGATGAGAAAACTCAGATTTCAGCGGCAGCTTTTGAAAAAACTCTCAAAATGCAGTTTACCCAAACTAACAAAATTACGGTGCAAAGCCACAGCGGCACCACTGCACCGCTACCCCAAAACCCTAAGGGTGAGTTTAACGTGATTTTTTTTTATTGTTAATTTACATATTTTAATTTCGATGCAATGTTATTGCTTTTTTTTTTAAGATAATTTTTTGATGAAAAAAATGAAATTTCTACTTAGATTTATTAAATATGTCAGTTGTAATAAAAATATTGTATTATATTTCTGAATGGGAAAAAAATGTTCATGAGAAGCTTTTAAAAATTTTTGAAAATAACTGTAAATTAAAAAGAGGTATTTACGCAAATACCACCCAATTTCGATTTATTTACATATTTAACAACAAAACTTTAGAATTATATATTTATATCACTCAAATCTTTCATAAGATATCACATAAAAAACTATCACTATTTTAACTTTTAAATTATAAAATACACATTTTTTGTTCATAGCTAAGATTGCATATATGTAAAAATTGAAGTTTAGGTGTCAATATGTAAATGCACAGAAATTAAGTGGTGACGTGTCATCGATCTTTTTTTTTTCATTAGATGTGAATCTTAGTAGATTTTGAGCAAGAAATTTTTAAATTCAAACTGAGGATCACCCGAACTTCGATTTCATCAAATTTATAGTCAAATAGAGTGTCTCGACTAGATGAATCCATGGACACTGAAAGTGATCCAATTCAAATTCAAATCAGTGTAGATTAAGCAATTAAAGATTTTGGTGCATCAGTTGAAAGGACGGACGAACTTAAGAATTTGCATTTTTATAGTCAAATCGAGTGTCTAGTTGAGAGAAAATTAACAAGCTTAAGATCACTCAATTAAGACAGGCAGTCAAAGATTAAAAAAACTAATATAAGCAAGAGAATTAACCTGGATTGTTCGAAAGTTATTTTTGAAGATTGGACAATTTTATCAAAAAGTTTCTCTAAAAAATTATGAATAAACACACATTGTTCACTGGAGGGTGGAGGAGAAGTGAAAAGTGAGCTGAATACTAATGTTTAACTCATAAAAGTCCTAGCGATTAAAGATTACCCGCCATTACGATCAACCACCAGAATTTGTTGTTAATCACCAAAGATTATCATTCTCTACTAGATGTCATTGTTGACCGCCAGCCAATGTGAACCACCACCAACTATGGCTTTGAACAGCAGCAAGTGCCACAACTAACTTCAGCTATTATAACCACTAACTACAATCTTTTCGGTTAGGTATTATTATTAAAACTGCCGAATATAACTCTTGTGATCCAATTATGGATGAAGTATCCAAAATACTACTATAAAATCATCATCATCATTTTTTGTATGTCATGTTCCTTAATTCAGGTGAAGAGTCGACTTTTTTATTACTTATATATCGCGTATTGGATTGGCTTCTTCTTGGATAAAGGATTGAACATCCTTCTAATGAGGCTTAGGAATGAGTCGCTTTGTCGATATCAATCAGCCTCCCTGCAATCATCTTATGGCTCTGTCAGCTTAGCCTCGTCAACTCAAAGTGTCTAACAACCTACTTATAGGAGTGTAAACGAGCCGAACACGAGCAAGCCCAGACTCAGCTCGTGTTTGGCTTGTTTATATTTCGACCTTAAAAAAGTGTATTTGTGTTCAACTCGTTTGTTTAGCTAGCCGAACACGAGCTGTTCAAGAACAAATAGTCGTTTTGACAGTCATAATCAAGTAGTCATAAGATGTTAAGGGTTGGGTCAGATTTAAAAATTATTATTTATATTAAAGCATCATTTGAATCTAATTTAATATTTTTTATTCTATTTTCTTAATTAATACTTTTAAATGATTATAATTCTTTGCTCAAAATTATATATATAAATATAATTTATGAGTAGTATTTTGAGCCAAAACGAGTCGAACGTGAACGAATAAATCTTTGTTCGTATTCAACTTGTTAACTTAGCAAACGGGCCGAACGTGAGCTTCTTAATGAGTTATTCGCGAACAACGAGCCGTTTTGACAGCCCTATCTACTTATAGGGGGTCTTTCTTTATCATGTTTCTTTTTTTTTGGATTGTTGGATTCTAGTGAGATCAACACTGACATCTTTTTTTATGTATAATTTGTCAATATGTGTATATGCATGTACGTATATCCATGTATGTATATACATACATATATGTATGTAGATAAACATACATACACATATATGTATGTATGTCTGTACACACACACAAATATATATTTGTGTATTGATATTTATGTGTGTGCGCGCCCGTGTGCACGTGTTTTATTGAAATTATTTTCCTGTCCTTCCATTCATTCAGATCATACAAAACCTTGTAAATGTCAGTGTTTGAATGGTCAGTGACATTAGAAGGAATGTCTGACTCCTCTTGAATTTCAAACCTTAACAAGTTCCAAATAACTTTCTTGCGGGCTAAGGGGTGAAATTAGTATAACCTAATGGTCCATTAGAATAATAGCATGCAAGTCTTCAACTACTTAAACTTGAGCCAATTCTGTTAGGGGAATGTATTAGCTAGAATTAAGACCTCATTAAATAAAAATAAAAGGGCATTTACATAATTACCACACACTTGTAAATATATGCACAAAAATGTTATAAATGTAAATATTAAACTTTGGTTTTAAATATATATGTTATGGTATGACTCATATACCATATCGGGACAGATGCTGGATCGAAGCGGAGCAGAGCGGAGCGGAAGAATCTGTATAAATTGGGAAGTTACGTGGGTTGGGGTGCGGGGGCAAAGCCCCGCGGTTTGGTACAGGGGTAATGTTGTAATTACATGTTGTACCTATGTTTACTTCTGTGTTATAAATATGCATGTTAGTAACCCTAGGAGGTATTCCTGATTTCTGTAATCTCTTTTCTGAATAGTGAAAGTAACTCGCCGCTCTGCTCCCGAGGACGTAGGCATCTTTGCCGAACCTCGTTAAATCTCTGTGTTTTTCTGGATTTGTGTCGATTACTATTTTTCTTCGCCCTAATTTTCTCAACAAGTGGTATCAGAGTCAGGTTCGAGGGCAGGGAAGATAACTGCGGCGACGCAGGAAGTAAGAAGAACGATTTGGGGATTTTGGAAAGAGAAGTTTCGGGATCGCGTGGCTTCGGTTTGGAATCGAGGTATTCAAGAGGCAGCACAAGTCTCGGCCCACGACGCAGATTCGAAGGAGGAGTTCCCGCGAAGGAGGAATCGACAAGATCACGGCTTTTGGAAGCCGCGACAGGCGAGCGCGGCGAGGGTTACGGGCAGGCGCGACGAGGGTTACGGGCAGGCGAACCAGAGATCAAGAGCTTTCGGCGGAGGCTTGCAAGGCAGCAGCGGCGGAGGGTGCACCGTGGGGAAGGAAGGTTCGATGGAAAGAAAAAGGAAAGGAGCCTAATAGAGGAATATTCCCTTCCATTTCTGTCTCAAGGCTGCTGCAAAGGAGCAATTTCCGAATCCCGTGAAGGCTGAAGCTGGAAAGGGAAGAGCAATTTCCTAATCTCGTGAAGGCTGAAGGCTGCTGCAAAGCTGGAAAGGGAAGTTTATTAAAAGCATTTAATTAATGCAAACTTAATTAAAGAAATTTAATTAAGAAAAATTCATTAATTAAGGGGAATATTTTCTTTTTCAAAAAAAAAAATATTCCTTCTTTCCTCTTAAAAAAAAAAAAAAATTTTGCAAGGATTTTTGCAGAGTAATTTTTTTGCAAAAAATTTTTGTTGCAGGATCAATTTTGCAGAGTAATTTTTTTGCAAAAAATTCCTTCTTTCCTCAATTCCTTCTGGTGCGAAATTCGAGGTGGTGAAGTTCGACGGAACTGGTAACTTCGGATTGTGGCAAACCAGGGTGAAAGATTTGTTGGTGCAACAGGGAATCTTGAAAGCTCTGCGGGCAGCAAAACCAAATGCCATGAAGCATGAAGATTGGGAAGAATTGCAATAGCGAGCGGCAGCGACGATACGACTATGCCTAGCAGATGAGGTTATGTATCACATGATGAATCTGAAATCTCCAGGAGAAGTTTGGAAGAAATTGGAAACTCAGTTTATGACAAAATCTCTGACGAACAAGTTGTATCTAAAACAAAAGTTGTATGGGCTGAAGATGCAGGAAGGTTCTGATCTGGTGCAGCATGTTAATGGCTTCAATCAAATAATCACTGATTTATCACGGCTTGATGTGAGTATTGAGGATGAAGATCTAGCGATGATTTTGTTATGTTCGTTGCCCTCTTCTTATGAACACCTGGTGACTACTCTGACATATGNTATATATATATATATATATATATATATATATATATATATATATATATATATATATATATATATATATATATATAAGTTTTCCAGAAATGGAATCTGCTACTGATTCATAAGATCCTTCTCATACGTTGAAATAGTCATCACAGAAAATATACATAAATTTACATCAAAATCTATTGCAATCCTACCTCTCATTCTATTTGGAAATCAAACATCAAACTCTACGTTTTGAAAACCAGATCTTTTTCATTCAAACAAGGACTAGAATTTACTTCCTATAAAACCCTCAACATACAGCTCAAATGATACTAACAAGCAAGGACCAATTCACAAATTAGATGGCCATCGGACCTCCCATCGCTTACTTCATACTCAACAGAATCTTCAACGGCCGTTGCAAACCGCTCAGATCATCATGCGACGTCTTCATCAACCATCGAGGCGTCGATACCAAGCGGAACATTGCGGGATTGCTGTACGATCGACTCGTTCAGCTCGATATCAATGCTTTTTTGGACGAAAGGTCGATGGGGCCCGGCGATAAGTTGCATGATAGCATCGAGTCGGCCATTGATAAATGTAGAGTCGGGATAGTTATTCTGTCCCCGCGGTACTGCGAGTCGTTCTTCTGCTTGCACGAGCTGGCTCTAATGATCGAGTCGGGGAAGAAGATCATCCCCATCTTTTACAACATTAAGCCGTCCGAGCTCGACATAGTGGAAATTGAGGGGGATATTCCTCCAGAAAAGTTGGAGGGATTTAGTAGCGCTCTTCGACAGGTGCGGTGCACCGTCGGCATCACATTTGACTCCCAAAATGGGTGAGTTTGTCTTTATATCATACGAGTAATATAAATCCTACAACCTAATGTTTATATATATTATCATAAACATATGCATAAAATTATGTTTTTTTTAAATTAAATGATTAATATTTAAATTATTTTAGATGTAATATTTAATGATTATAGATGCTTTATTTTGTATTTGTTGCAGGAATTGGTCAGAGCTTATTTCCAGAACTGTGGATGCGGTGCAGAACAGTCTCAACAATGAAGGATTCTGATCCTCGGCTTAACGGCGGCTTAATAAAAATAAATAATTAAAATTATATAAAGTAATACTTAGGAGAGGGGCTCAAATAATATTGTAATTTTTTTAATTACTTTATTATTTTTATTTATTTATTTTTTATGGTGGACAGACTTTTGTAGTAATGAACTCATGTTCAAATTACTATAGAGTTGGAGGAATGTTCAAATTGGCATTTATTTTTTAATTTTTTTTTATTTAAAATGTAATAAGCTGGTTTTTTTTTTATGTTAACTAATTATTTGAATTATTCAAAATTTAAATGTATATCATGATTATATGGTTAAAACTTTGATGAGTTTAATGCATATGAATTTATTTATGGATTTTTTGGGAGCAACACATTTTGAGAGGAGCTTTGGGTTTCAAATGTGTTGAGAAATTATGGCGAAAAAAAAACAGAATCGACACAAATCCAGAAGAACACAAGGATTTAACGAGGTTAGGCAAAGATGTCTATGCTTTCGGGAGCAGAGCGACGAGTTTCTTTCAATATTCAGAAAAGATATTACAGAAATCAAGGATAACACATACGGTTACATACAGGTCTATCTATAATCCTAGAAAACCCTGGAGTACAATAATTAATTACCAAATTACTCTTGTACCTCACCCACAACCCACATAAAGAAATTCTCTTGATTTGGACAGAATCTTCGGCTCCGCTCTGCTCCTGAATCTGTCCCTTTATGGTATATGAGACATATCTAACAAATATCCACCTTAGCGAATATCTTGCCCCTTAGGAGAAATCCATTAAGGAGTTTCTTACATACGAGAAGTGGGTTGGGCCACCATGCTTCTCTTGCAACTGCAAACATTCAACAAGTCTAAGCAATGCAAGAACTTATTGATAGTAACTGGCTTGATCAACATATCAGCTGCATTTCATCAGTATGAATCTTCTGCAACAGTATCTCACCAGAAGAAATCAATTCTCTGATCTTGTGATACTAGACATCAATGTGTTTGGTTTTCGCATGGTACACCTGGTTCTTAGTTAGATAAATAACACTCTGACTGTCACAATGCAACTGAACTATACCTTGCTCAATGCTTAGTTCATTTACTAGCCCAGCGAGCCATAAGGCTTCTTTTGCAGCTCCAGCTACTTTCATGTACTCAGCTTCAGTAATAGATAATGCCACAATAGACTGAATTGTTGATTTCCAACATATAGGCCCTCCACCAAGAGTAAACACATACCCAGTTGTAGACCTTCTGCCATCGAAATCACTGACATAGTCAGAATCAATGTACCCCACAACTGAACCAAAATTAGTTGACCTGTTTGAAGTTTAGGTGTTATGTGATAAGAGCATCCTGAATCAACAATTCATGCATCTGTGAACTGAGTTGATTAAGCTGAAAGCATATTGTCATCACTGCAATCTGAATTGTCACTCTGCACCACATTTACAGACTTTGATGATCCATCACCTTTCTCCTCAGTTTGCTTCTTGATCTTTGAACAATCTCTTCTCATATAACATGCCTCCTTGCAATTTTCTTTTTGTCTCTGGACTTTGATATGGAATTTCACCTTTCAAAACCCTCCTTTTCTTTCTTTTTTCCACAATCCTGTTTAACATTAACATATAAACTGTCCCCATGAGAGCTTTCTTCTGCATTCTGCTTCCGCAGGTTGTGAGCCAACAATGTTGCAGTAATCTCATCAACTTTGATAGTTTCTGTCTCATATGTAAGAGTAGTTTACAGGTGTTCATAGGAAGAAGACAGTGAACACAACAAAATCATCGCTTGATCTTCATCCTCAATATTCACATCAAGTCGTGATAGGTCTGTGATTATTTGATTGAAGCCCTTAACATGCTACACCAGATCAGAATTTTCTTGCATATTCATCCCATATAACTTTTGCTTCAGATACAATTTATTCGTCAGAGATTTAGCCATAAATTGAGTTTCAAATTTCTTCCATATCGCCCCCAGAGATTTTAAATTCATCACGTGATACATAATTTCATCTGTCAGACATAGGTGTATAGTTGCTGCAGCTCGTTGTTGCAATTCTTCCCAATCTTCATTCTCCATGACATCTGGTTTTGCTGTCGGCAAAGCTTTCAAAATTCTATGTTGAGCCAACATATCTTTCACCCTTGTTTGTCACTGTCCGAAGTTACCAATTCCATCGAGCTTTACCACCTCAAATTTTGCACCATAAAATGTCATTTGAAAATTAAACCCGCAACAAAACTTTTTTAAAAAAATTCATTCAAAATCCTTCACATGTTCCCTACTTCGGCGTCCTGGAAATAGCACCGCGTGCACCACCAAAAAATATCTCCATCAAAGAAATACAATCTTTCGCCTCCGACTTTTACCTCCCAGGAATGATATCAGAAGCCTTTCGCAAATCACCTTCAGCAATCAGCAAAGAAATCGCCAAGGAAGCCGGAAATCGTGCCTCCCGCCTCCTTTTGTCAGAAATTAATCGGACCCGCAGCCTGCAATGAAAAAAATCTTTTCCTCNGACTGTCACAATGCAACTGAACTATACCTTGCTCAATGCCTAGTTCATTTACTAGCCCAACGAGCCATAAGGCTTCTTTTGCAGCTCCAGCTACTGCCATGTACTCAGCTTCAGTTATAGATAATGTCTCAATAGACTGAATTGTTGATTTCCAACATATAGGTCATCCACCAAAAGTAAACACATACCCAGTTGTAGACCTTCTGCCATCCAAATCACTAGCATAGTCAGAATCAATGTACCCCACAACTGAGCCAAAATTAGTTGACATGTTTGAAGTTTGGGTGTTATGTGATAAAAGCATCCTGAATCAATAATTCATGCATCCGTGAACTGAGTTGATTAAACTGAAAGCATATTGTCATCACTGCAATCTGAATTGTCACTCTGCACCACATTTATAGACTTCGATGATCCATCACCTTTCTCCTCAGTTTGCTTCTTGATCTTTGAACAACCTCTTCTCATATAACATGCCTCATTGCGATTGTCTTTTTGTCTTTGGACTTTGATCTGGAATTTCATCTTTCAAAACCCTCCTTTTCTTTCTTTCTTTCACAATCCTGCTTAACATTAATATATAAACTGTCTCCATGAGAGCTGTCCTCTGCATTCTGCTTCCGCAGGTTGTGAGCCAACAATGCTGCAGTAATCTCATCAACTTTGATATTTTCTGTCTCATATGTAAGAGTAGTTTCCAGGTGTTCATAGGAAGAAGACAGCGAACACAACAAAATCATTGCTCGATCTTCATCCTCAATATTCACATCAAGCCGTGATAAGTCTGTGATTATTTGATTGAAGCCCTTAACATGGTACGCCAGATCAGAATCTTCTTGCACATTCATCCCATATAACATTTGCTTCAGATACAATCTATTCGTCAGAGATTTAGCCATAAATTTAGTTTTAAATTTCTTCCATATCTCCCCTCGAGATTTTAAATTCATCACGTGATACATAATTTCATCTGTCAGGTATAGGTGTATAGTTGTTGCAGCTCGTTGTTGCAATTCTTCCCTATCTTCATTCTCCATGACATCTGGTTTTGCTGTCCGCAAAGTTTTCAAAATTCTATGTTGAGCCAACAGATATTTCACTCTTGTTTGTCACTGTCCGAAGTTACTAATTCCATCGAGCTTTACCACATCAAATTTTGCACCATAAAATGTCATTTAAAAATTAAACCCGCAACAAAACTTTTTAAAAAAATTCCTTCAAAATCCTTCACATGTTCCCTGTTTCGGCGTCCTGGAAATAGCACCGTGTGCACCACAAAAAAATATCTCCATCAAAGAAATACAGTCTTCTGCCTCTGATTTTTACCTCCCAGAAAAGGAATGATATCAAAAGCCTTTCACAAATCACCTTCAGCGATCAGCAAAAAAAAATCTCCAAGGAAGCCGGAAATTGCGCCTCCCGCCTCCTTCTGTCAGAAATTAATCGGACCCGCAGCCTGCAATGAAAAAAATCTTTTCCTCCGTTGAATCCCTTCTAAAAAGGAAAGTCCTTCAATCCAAGATTCTCATCCCTGAAATCGGATACCAGCAGCAAAAACTTCCTTCAATCTGAGAGAATATTTTCGATTCCCTTCCAATTTATTTCCGCAGCACGCGATTTTCCTTTGGCCGAGCTCCTCCCGCTGGTCCCTGGTTGAGCGAACCGTAGTTTGCGATTTTCCTCTAGTTGAGCTCCTCCCGTTGGTCCCTGGTCGAACTATTCTCGGATTCGCCCGTGCTTCCCGTCACTGACGCCTTCACGAACTCACGCTAAGTCGTGATTTCTTTTTGCAATCGCGAACAGTGGAGGCCTCGTCCAGAACTCTTCCTCCACAGAAATCGCCTCACCTTCCATGGAAATTGCCTCCGCCACCGAAAGAGCCTTCGCCAAATTCGTTCTGAATCGTCGAAACCCTTACCGTCGAACTCCTCTGCAAATCTTCCTCTTTCCTGAGTTGATAATTTTCTTCAGTGCCATAGAACTTGTCTCTGATACCACTTGTTGAAAAATTAGGGCGAAGAAAAACAAAATAACCACAAAATCCAGAAGAACACAAAGATTTAACGAGGTTCGGCAAAGATGTCTATGCGTCGGGAGCAGAGCGGCGAGTTCCTTTCAATATTCAGACAAGATGTTACATAAATCAAGGATAACACCTAGGGTTACATACATGTCTATTTATAACCCTAGAAAATCATTTTGTACAATATGTAATTAACAAATTACCCTTATACCTCACCCCCAACCCACATTAGGAAACTCTCCTAATTTGGACATAATCTTTCGCTCTGCTCTGCTCCAGAATATGTTCATTTATGGTATATGAGTCATATCTAACAAAATGTATATTATGATAAATTTTTATCAAAAAATGATTTCTCAAAATGCCTAATAGGTTGGCATTTCGGGCATATTTTCGTAGCCTGCGCAGAGAAAATGTATTACGCTAGAAATATAATACATCCGAACACGCACAAAATAGAACTAAGTACAACCAATATAATATGTACAGCGAGTACAATATCATACTCTTGTTTTTTGTATGTCTGTATGTAATTCTATATCATTTATTTTGCACAAAATATTCTCTCTTGCACTTATGACAGACACCTACATGATAGAAGCTTCTAACTGCTTCTCTAACTTTTAAGCCTTCAAATATAAAAAAAAAGAACCCAAATCCTTATGCATAGACTTTTGGTGCAAACTGATGTTATTGCAAAATCCAAATAACATGAACAAGTAAGAGAAAAAAAAATAAATTAATATGAAAATTCAAACTATAATTACATCATTTTAATAAAACTATAGATGATAGTTAGAAATTATATACATAAATTTACTTCAATGAACCAAAATAAAAACATCATGATTGTCATCAACATTAACTTATTATTCTTCGCCTTCGTCGATATCTTTATCAAGGACATCATCGTCATCATCATCTCAATTTTTTCGCTCCAACTTATTGTTACATAAACTAAATGAAGGCAGACAAAAACTAAAAAGGAACGAAAAAAGTAGCTACAAAAATATTTATATCGAAAAATTCTCATAACATAAACCGAAAAGGAGGGGTCGAAAATAAATCAGACAATGTTCGACCAAAAAGAATCTACGAGAAAGAGCCTAAAAAAAATGCCTTCATTTGGATTCAAAGTGACATCAAAAAAGGACATATGCTTTTAAATTCATTTTGTTTATGTATTTATATATCTAACGTCTTTATTTCAATTTGTACATATACATAATCTTATTCATGTATGGAAATATATATAATTTATTTTTTTTAAAAAAAATTAAAATAATTATTGAGGGGTACACATGTAAAAAAATAAAGTCTAGGTTTTAGATATGTAAATACATAGAAAATTGGGTGATATACATGTAAATGTCCCAAATAACAATTACACTATCAAAATATTGAAATATAAATTTAGGAATAATAATAATATATTCATTTAACATGTAATAAAAATAAATTTATATTGCAAAAATTCTTAACATATTCTTCATTTTTTATTTTCTAAATAAATAATTAAAACCTTATAAGATCTAACATAGATAAATGATCCTAAAATTTCTAGGTAGGGCTGTCAAAACGGCGCGTTGTTCGTGAATAACTCGTGTTCGGCTCGTTAAGAAGCTCGTGTTCGACTCGTTCGCTAAGTTAACCAGCCGAGCACGAACAACACAAACAAATATTTGTTCGTTCGTGTTCGGCTCATTTTGGCTCGAAATATCTTTGATGAGTAATATTTTTAAAAAATTTAATTGACTACAAGGATACAAAGATTTATAATCAATTAAAAGTATTAATGATGAAAAAAAATAAAAATTATTAAATTAGATTTAAATGATGTTTTAAATCTTGCCCAAATTCTTAACATCTTATGACTACGTGATTAGAGTTGTTAAAATGACATTTTGTTCGTGAACGACTCGTGTTCGGTTCACTAAGCAAATGAGCCAAACACGAAGATACTTTTTAAGCTCGAAATATAAACGATTTGTGCCTAGGCTCGCTCGTGTTCGGCTCGTTTACACCCCTATTTCTAGGCATAATATATAGTGGCTTCTTAAAATTACAAAAACAACACATAAAAATGTTGCATTTATGAAATCTTGCGTAGAAATAGAAATTTCTTTTCTAAATCTAATTTGATTGCAAATAAAAAATTCTTTTATTGCACGTTGCTTGCTTGTAAATCAACGGCCAAATAGATTAATTTAATAAAAATGGGGGCATTTACATAAAAACCACTCGAAACTTCTTATTTACAAATCAAGCACTCTCTTTCATCCAATTTTTCAAATTTTCACTCAAATATCAAAATTCATGGCAAAACCCCACCTCATATTTTTCATTTTTTGTCAATTTCTCAATAGTTTGATCCTAACATACATAAATATATTGATTTGGTAGTTCAAAAATATTATCAGGGTGCTTAATTTGTAAATATCCTAAAATAATCATTTGACATTAAATTGGACTTTTAAATTGAGAGTAATACCTAACATTTACCAACAGGGAGAATTAATGCAAACGATGAAATGGCAAATTGTGTTAAATATAGCGAAATTTACATGCGTACCCCGAAAATCTTTTCCATTTACATATCATACCGTTAAAGTTTGATATCTACATTTATAACACATTAATGGTGAAACATAGATAAAAAATTTGCGTGCCTCAAGAGTACGCAGAGATGCGTACATAATAGGTATATGGGCATTATATGGGAGTTACATGGGGTTACAAGCGTGTTATAACTTCCTTGTAACTTTTGTGTAACTCAGCTGTAACGCGCACTTTTATTTTATCCATTGAAATTACAAGTTTATAGCAGGGTTACACGGAAGTTACACGGGAGGTATAACGGGTTATAACCCCCTTGGAATCTCCATATAAACCCAGTGTACCCTATTATGTGCACATCTCTGCGTACCCCTCGACGCACGCAAACATAGACATAAAAATGTGTATTTTATTTTTATAAAACTGGTGAGATTGGTATTTTTTTATTTTGCTGTCAAGGATTTGAGTGTTATTTATGTAAAAATTATCTGAAATTATTAAAAATATTAAATGTGAACAATTAATTGGATTTTATTTAATTATTTTAGTAGAAGAAAAATACATTTGAAATTAAAAAGATATATAGAAAATAAGATTTATATTACCAGCTTCGTGTTAAAGAGATCATTTCTGTTTCTTTTTTTACATTAAGTACTTTGCTTTTATTACTTTAATAATTATATTACTTACATCACAAAGGTGCTAATACTGATCATGAGGAGATCTAATAGTTTAAAAGAAAAGAATACGCTAAAAAAGAGGGCTAAACGATAGAAGACCAGTGAGGTACACTTGCCCGATCGAGCGAAACTGTCCGAGCCAAAGCTGACTGAACCACGAAACAGACCAGAGATGACCGGGGGATACATGAACGATTCATTCAGACATAAATGAGGTAAAATAACATCTGAGACAATCCAAAGAAGATGCGGTCTTTTAGCTTCTCCAATAATCATAAAGAGCAATTGGACGATAAGCTCATACTTGCGAAATATCAAAAATACCCAATACCACCCCCTTTAAAGCAGATGCAAAATGTAATATCATCACAATGGATTACTATGAATAAGATACGTTTGACACGACACATTACTATTCACTCGTGTCTCTCTTTCTTCCTAATTAGGCTCAATTCCTTGATTACGATTCATACGAACAAATAAGGATTCAATTTTTTTTTATTGTTATTATTTATGATAATAATAATAATTATTATTATATTAATATTATTATTATATTTCTCTTGTTATTAATATAAAATATAAGATTTTGCATATAATGTAAAGTTATTTACGAATAAATCATTTGGCATTGTTTAATAATAAATATGATTTAAAAATATTTAAAAAAATTGTGGACCAAGTCATTGAAATTAAATATACCTTCACAAGGAATTATATATCTTCTAATTTAAAATTAGTTTTGTATGATCAAAGTTGGCTTTATTGGATCAAACGACCTTGGATGGGACACATCTTGAAGAGGCAATATCGACGAGCACCAAAAGCTAAGCGGACGATACAACTGACCGGGCCAACACCGGATGAATAGATGAATGCCACACTAATCAAGATGTAGCGGGACGAAGATTAGATAAGTA